>RCUC01147911.1:0-32689 GCA_003697995.1 Taxidea taxus jeffersonii
CAGCGGTCAGACTGCGGCTACTTTGCAGCCATGATTTCACAGATCAGCTGCCAGTCCTCCCAGGTGTCTTCCAAAATCAATTTCCTTCTGGACCTGGCATCCAAACACACGCCCCCGGGCCGATATGGCAAACTTGGAGAAGTTAGCTCACAGTGGCCCCCATCATCACTTGCCGGCAGCATTCAGGGACCCTGCCCCACTCCCAGCACACCTGGAGAGGCCCCTCCTGTCTCTGCTAAGCAGGTGCCCATCGACGGACCGACCCTCCCAGGAATGAGGAGAGGCAGCACAGCACTGGGGTTATGGCGTTATTTGCTGTGTGACCTTGGACAAGTTACTTCACTTCTCTGTGCATTTCCCCATCTCTAAAATAGCAGGGTAATATCAGGACGCACTTCCTAAGTGTCTTGTAAGAATTAGATGAAAGGTATGTAAAATCCTTCTGTCCTAAGTGCTAGGTTAATTTAGGCATTACCATCTGGTTTTTGTTTGTTCTGGTTTTTTGGTGTTTTTTTGTTTGTTTTTGGTTTTTTGCTTTTGGTTTTAAGGAGCAACACTTGTCCACAGAAGTGAGTTTTCCAGAGCTGAATCCCTGGCCCTGAGGCAACAGTGTGGTTGATGGGATCGGTGTGGAGAAATCCACCCACCACACCCCTGCGTGGGCCTGGCCTCGCCCCCAGGATTCACTCTGCCAGTGTGCAACCCAGCCCGCCTTCCTCGTGCGGTTCTTCTCTGGGGCCGTGTGATGTCTTTATTCCTTCTCTCTGTATAAATATCATTTCTGTTTTCTGTATTTACTACTCAAATTGATGCATTATACCACAAGCTGTACATTTGTCTTCATTCTGAAGGAGGAATAGATCTCTCTCCTTTTTTTTTTTTTACTCTAATTCAATAATTTGGTTTTCTACACAAAGCAATTCAAGGTTCTATTCCTGAAGGAAGGGAGAAAAACGAAACAAGCAAATGGCACCACCACCTCCGTGGGGAGACAGAGAGGGAAAAACATGTTGTTTTGAGACGCACCTTTCGGGGCGGAAGCCCTGAGGGCGGGAGAAAGTGCGGTTTCCCAGGGGAAGGACCCTCTCCCACAACTGCGGTCTTTCCCCCCATCTGAACCCTGACGGCTGTTACTGGCAGGGGCTGGGCAGGGCCAGAAGGCAGCTAACAGGTCTGCACCGGGCACTTAGCTGTACGCCGGCCAAAAGCCTTCTTTTCCAGATGCTCATAGAAGCCAGGAAAGAAATCGGTCTGAAATTCGCACCGGGAGTTGGAGGGCACCCAACGGTGACAGGTCAAGTGCGCCCAGGGGACGGGGAGGAACTCGTCGCTCTCCCGACTGACGGATGAAGTGTGTCTTAACTTCTCTACACCCGTGGCGAGTGGAGAGGAATTGTAGGGCTGACCAGCCTCATGGGCCACTGGCCACTGGGAGGCGGCCACTGGGAGGCGGCGAGCAGACTGGGTTCCTAGGCCGCATGCCAGGCCGGACAGATAACCTCTCTGAGCCCCACCCCCACCCCGCCGCACGCGAAACACAAGCAGCAGCGGCACCTGCTCCCAGAATGCCGTGGGGGTGGCAGTGAGGTGTGGGGAGCCGTATCAGGGGCCCCTGCTCTTGCTGTCTCCCTCTCTGTCAAGTAAATTTTTTTTTAAAAATCCTAGAAAAAAAAAAAGATTTTATTATTTATTTGACAGCGAGAGAGTACGCGCAAGCAGGAGGAGCAGCAGAGGGAGAGGGAGCAGCAGGCTCCCCGCTGAGCAAGGAACCCAATGCGGGGCGCGAACCCGGGAGCCTGGGATCATCACCTGAGCTGAAGGCAGATGCTTCACGGACTGAGCCACCCAGGCGCCCCTACTATGTCCATTTCAAATGTGTATGTATTTGTGGGATGCCTGGGAGCTCCGTGAGTCAGTGTCTGACTCTTGGCTTCGCTCAGTTTATGATCTCTGTCTGGGTCCCGGGATCGAACCGTGCATGGGGCTCTCCACTAGGCAGGGAGTCTGCTTGCCTCCCTCTCCCTCTGCCCCTTCCCTGGCTCACACTCGCTCTGTCTCTGGAATAAATAAATCTTTAAATAAATACATAAATCTACGTGCATCTATGTTTGTAGGTATGTGTACACATACGTACACGTCCTATCACGTGCGTACCTTCTGTCTTGAACGTGTGGGTATGGCTGTATTTTTATCTCTAGATTGTTCTGAGCTGGAAAAAACCCGAAGAACTGTTTCAATCCCCCTCTTCTGCAGAAAAGGGGATGAAGTCCCAAGCCTCAGGAAACCTGCTTCAGATCCCATAGCTGGGGTTTGAATCCAACAAGACATGTGGCATTTGATCCCTCAGGGTGCTCCACGAGGACCCGGAATATGTATTTTTACAAGATGAGCGTGTTGATCGCACACCCTCGGGACACGGTCTACTTGCTCCAAAGAGGGCCCCCCCGAAACCCTCTTCGGCCTGTCCACATTCACACCTGCTGCCCCAACAGTTATGCCCCCACGTTGCTTTATACACCTTTGTACCCCCACAGTACTAAGAAATGGAAGTTGCTCGGTAAGTGTGTGTAAATGAGTGAGCGACTGGGTGGGACACGAATAATGGGTCGTTGCAGGGCGGTCCGGGGGGAATAAAGATTCACCTAACAATTTATGTTGCTCTCGACACGCCACGCTTTTTTCCTTGCCCAGGAGACCAATAGCACAAGTGCGCGCCTCGCCATGAAAAATTCACCGCGCGCAATCGGGAACACCTGGTGACGCTGCTTTAGCAAACCGGAAAGCCAAGGTCGCAGCGGAAACTGTCGTAAATCAATTGTGTCTCCAACACAGCGTCTTCCCGCTGGGAAATCTGACCCATGTCGTGTGTTTCCCCCCAGGATACAGGCTACTTAGCACACCTCCCGCTGAAAGAGAGAGAATGCCCGACCGACCGGCACCATCGGCCCCGGCTCCCGACGTGTCCATCCCCCGTCCCCGCGGTCGCTCAGAGGCAAGCTTGTCTTCTGCACGGTGCATTAGGCAACTGCCAAAGAAGGTACGAGAAGCTTTGAAATGCATTTCCCAAACTGTTCCACATGATGTGCCTAGGTGCTTGGTTAATAAAAGCATTCCACGGTCAGGTAATTGGGCCAAGCCATGTATACCGTATCCTATTCTTGAGAGGCTCACAAGGCAACTGTGAAAAACCCCGCGAGGGGAAGAAACCTGTTTATCCTGCTTGACCCTGAGGCGCCCCTGGGCATCCTGAGGACAAGCCCTTTTGTTCCCTTTATGCCGCAGAGTGGCAGGAGGCTTAGACCTACTGGTGACTATGGGGGCTCTTCAAGGTCCTCCTGCTGACTTCCCCTCCTGCTCCCCCGAGTCCGTGAGGACAGCAGGTGCACAGAACCCAAGCTGCTCGGGAGAGCGGGGAGTCAGCCTTACTTGGCGATAGCCCCCAGCCTCCTGGTCCACAAGCGTCCTCGGTGCCTGTCTGGTGCCCCGATGCTTAGGGCTGCCAAATCAATCAAATCTGGACTTAGGAAAGAGAGCCTGTCACTCACAAGGGTTATTACAAAGTGCGGGTGTTAGGGTGGCAGGGGATAGGCGAACACAGATCACAAAATTTGGAAGCCACTCAGGGTTAGGCAGAAAGGGGTTTTCTTCTCTAGAGAGGGATAGGAGTGATTGTGAGCAAAGGAGCACTACTCTGGGGCTTGGGGATTGCCCCCCTGCCCAGAGCACCCCCACGCACCTGCTGGAGGAAACCCTGCAGAGTGGGGGTGGGGCATGGCCATCGTATGGAAGAAGATTCTGGCAGGTGACATCAGTGACTGCCCGATGCGAACCCTACCTATACTGTGGTTTTTCCTACGCATACGTACCGGGGACCAAGTTTAACATACAATTTAGGGGCAGCAAGAGATTAGAGAGGGGTAAGCAAGGCAAGAAAGAACCAGGTGTGGGGAAGTGGAGTGAAGAGATGGCCCGATTGGACAGAGAATCCATCAGTCTGGGAATGTTGGACCCTGAGGCGAGCCTCTTCAAAAGGAGGGCCCGTCCACGGGCTCTGGTGGAGGGTGGGCCAAAGGTCAGGGCCCTGGGTGTGGGGAGCAGGAGAGAAGCTGAACCAAAGTCCAGGGAACAAGCATTGTGTTCCAATTGTTCCTGGCAACTGAACAGTTCTGCTAATCATTTAGGAGGTGAAGAATGAGGGTTTGGAAGGTCCGCGTCTGGCCCCGTCCTGGGTAAACAATGGGGGCATCTGTGAGTCCTCTCCAAGGCACATGGCCAAGGGTGGTTCCTCGCAGTAAGCCGTTTTCCAGAACACAAAAGGGTGATGAGAATGCCTTTAACCTTTGCTTTGTTCCGGAAGTGCGGGATTGGACACAACTGGGCATGGTCGGGGTCTGTTCATAAGCTAAGGTAGCCTGGCACCAGCAACATCTGAATAGCTCTCCCACCCTGCTCTTCCCTGGGGTCCTGGTAGGTAAGAGGTGGCTCGATTAAACCCTCCGGCCTTGTAGTGGAGGCTGGGGATGGGGGATGGGATCTGTAGAGCCTCAGGGACAGTATGGGCTCTAAACCCACCGGGGGCAGATGCAGGCACAAAAAGGGATCCTCCTTGGTAGCCTAGCCAGCATCCATGCTTCTCTTCTGCTCAGTAATGGAACCCCAATATTCCAGCTTTGCTTACAGTGAGGAACAGCTTTGTCACTAAGCGCTGATCATGAAAGTAAGTCGAAATTACTGAGCAGGATATCCAGGAGGGTTCCTTCAATGGGGATGGACAGCTGGGGGCACACGTTTGCTCCCCTGCTCTAATGCAGCCTCAGCCTAGGGGGTGGCTGGGTCTCTAATGGCCCTCGTGGGTCATGATGTGATTTTGAAGATGAGGAACCATGTCCTAAGGATGACAGGAAAAGAAACTAGAAGGAACCTAGCTTCCTGAAGATGAAGTGAGTGGCCAGCTAACCCAGGACTATCTTTTTCCTGGTTTCCATTTCTTGAAAAAATGAAAATTAAAAAAATAAAAAAATGAAACAAAACAAATTTGTTATTAAGCCACATAACTTCCAGGCTCTCCTGAATCAGCTGAAGCTTCCAGTGCACAGAGAAGAAGAAACAGAAAAGGTTCAGATCAGAAAACTAAGAAAACTTTCCTCTGAAAAATCTCTCTCTGCACTCCCAGGCCATGCACACTAAACATCAAATATCCTGAAAGTCAAATTCAACCAAGAATATGCCCTCCAGACCTGTGTAGTGACCCCAAAGGCCCAGGCAGGGCTAGGGGCTGTAACTCCCTTCAGACGCCTGCTCCGGAAAGACCCAGGTGTGGTAGGATGGCTACAGGTATGAGCCAAACCGTCCCCCCGGCTTTGTCTTGCTGATGCCACCAAGTTCCAAGTTCTGGGGATGCACTGGCCATGGTCACTGCTCTTGAATCGGCATTCCCTTGCATTACATGACGGGATGTGCCCTGGTTGGCTGTGACCGGTGTTCTATCATCAGGTTCACATAACTGTTTGGTGGGAGAGCAGAGCCCTGAGGCATGATCAGCAGCCCTGGTTTTCTTCACTGATGTTGCCTGAACCCACTGCATGACCTTAAGCAGCCCAACTTTTCTCGAACTCCTGTTTTTCTGTGTGTGTTTATTAGTGTCGTATCACTGCTGTAACAAATGACCATAAACGTACTGGCTTAAACAATGCAAATGCGTTTTCTTACCATTCTAGAATTCAGATGTCTACGTGGCTTGGTAAGGCAATGTTTCCTTTGGAGGTTCTAGGAAACAATCCGCTTCCTTCCCTTTCCCAGCTTCTGGAGACTGCCTGCCTTCCTCAGCCCACGGCCCCTTCTTCCGTCTTTGACATTCACAGCAAAACATCTTCACATCTCTCTCTGACTCTCTGTCTCCCTCTCATAAGGATCCTGTGATTATATCAGGCCTTCCCAAATAATCCAGGATAATCTCCCATCTCAAAACTACTAGCTTTGTCCTACCAGCGAAGTTCCTTTTGCCGTGTAAAGAAGATACAAGAGGGTTTCAGGGATTAGGATGGGCAGGTCCTGGGATAAGAAGCATTATTTTTCCTAACACAAGGTAAATTCTAAGACTATGAGGTCCTGCAAATCTCCTTCCATCCATTTGCACTTTATTCACCACTGTTGTTTCTCCTCTGTGTGGTGCAAAGGCATCTGATCTTTATTTTCTTTTTCAAGATTTTATTTATTTATTTGATAGATAGAGCGAGTGCAAGCAGGGGGAGCAGCGGAGGGAGAGGGAGAAGCAGGCTCCCTGCTGAGAAGGGAGCCCAATGGGGGCTTGATCCCAGGACCCTGAGATCATGACTTGAGCCAAAGGCAGACCCTTAATGACTGAGCCACCCAGGCGACCCAGATGCATCTGATCTTTAAAAACTGTCCCAGTAGTAAGGGTCATGGGATCGAGTCCTGAGTCAGGCTCTGCACTCAGCAGAGAGACTGCTTGAGGATTCTCTGTCTCTCCCTCTGCGCAATCTCTCTCCCAAATGAATAAATAAAATATTTTTAAAAATAAATAAATACAAATAAAAATAAAAACTATTCTACTCCTGCAGTATTGGCCCAGCTGATCTGACAGGAGATGCACTGGTGAACATACTTCTTTATCAAGTCTGCCAAGTCCTATGGATACACAAAGTTACACACGGCTTGGTCTCAGGCATCAAGTAGATTTCAGCGAGAAACTGCAAAAAATTAGGAGTGCCACCACCTGACTATCTATCCTGCTTTGTAGGTTCATCAGACCAGCATGAAGGGGCATCGCACCTTATTCCCATGCTATACCTGCAGTTTACGATCATGCCCGGCGTTCTCAATACAAGGGCATTTAGACAACAAAATTCTGTGTTTTCCTGGACTATACAGAGAATTGCGAATCACTTACTCACTTAGCCTTACCTAAGAAATGTCAGCAGTGCTCCCCAGTCATCGTGAGTCACACACACCTGCTCAGAGGGAGCTTGCCAAAGCCCGCTGCGGGTGGGATAGCTCCTGGTTGAGAGGCACTAGGGGAAACGTCATAGAAAAAAACAGGCCTTCCTTAGGCTTCCCGTCTAAGTCTTAGACTTTGCCTACTTCTTTTTTTTTTTTTTTTATTTGACAGAGAGAGAAAGAGATAGCATGAGAGGAAGGAGGTCAGGGGGAGAAGCAGACACCCTGCCGAGCAGGGAGTCCGATGTGGGACTCGATCCTGGGACTCCAGGATCATGACCTGAGTCGAAGTCTGTGTCTTAACCAACTGAGCCACTTTGCCTACTTCTAGTAATCCCTGCATTTTCCAGTACTCTAAGACACCTGACAAGCACATTAGAGTTGTACATTTTATGATTAAATTGTAACCGTTTAGCCCATGATGGCAACAACAGCTATCTTATCAGTGTTCTGTGGTCTTAGAGCAGGAGCTAATCCCGTCCTTCTAAATTCCACTCACGGCTGGAGACTGAAGACCACAGAGATCCCTTGGCACCTAGGTACACCACAAGGTCTTACTGGGGACAGACCCCCAAGGAGAGAGCACACTGCTTGGCAGAAAGTACGAATTAAGTGTTTGACCAGAAAAGCTCTACTTTCAACAACATCAGTTTAGTCCTATGTGGAAGAGGGGAGCATATACCAATGTTACATCCAAAGATTCTGGGGGTGCTTTGTGTTTGTGTCTCTCCTTAAAACGGTCCCCAGGGCTGAAGTCTAATCCTGAGAACTTGAGTTGGTGCCTTCCTAAGGCCTGATACCACCATGACCAATGTCGCCATGTCACCGGCAAGGCTTCCTGGTTTCCTTCACCCAGTCGATTGGCGGCTTCCATCTTCTTCCCCTTCTTCAAAAGCTTCAGCCTATCTTTACTGGGCATATTTCAAACTCATACCTAGGAAATACCCTTAAGGTACTGGGTATTTGGAGAGAGAAAGTCATGAGTCTGGTCTCCGCTAATCACATTTCTTCCCTCCTAATGCCGACCCCATGACCCACCCGAAAGGTCTAGCTTTCAGTTCCTTCTTCCTTCTCTCCTTCTCTGTGTCTTACGGCAGGTGCTCAGGACCCTTACTGGGCTCCATGCACCCTCCAGAGGCCACACAGAAACGGAAGTTGGGGCTCACAGTCCTGTCCCTGGATGAGCCAGCACTTACGTCCCGCTGACTTCCTCAGCCACTACTCGAGGCCCTCCTCTTCTGACTCTGCTCCTTGTCACTCAATTCTGCCATGACACAGTCACACCTGGCGTGCCCCGCTGTTTCCAACGTGCCCAGTGGGACTCCATTCAGAACAGACAACCCACCTCTCTGTCTGCCTGACCTCTGGAGGTTGTTCTGCATTTTTGTGCCCATGCCAACATATGTATGCATTTCGATTGCAAATAAGCCTAGACACGGAAGGTCCAAATGATCGAGGGGGCCTACACCCAGTATCATATTAGAACATACTGCCAAATAGACACCCAACGGGGTTGAACCAATGTACATTCCCCCCAGCAACGCATGTGACGTTTTAGTAGCTCCCAACCCTTGCCCAAAACTTCTTCTTTACATTTTAGCCATTCTGGGAGGCATGTAGGAAAATCACACAGTAGTTTTAATTTGCATTTCTCTGCTTACTAATAAGTGTGAGCACCTCTGGACCTGTCTGTTGGTTACTTGGACTTTCCCTTTTACAAAGTTGTCTTTTTCTTATTATTTTGTAGGAGTTCCTGCAACCTGGTGCTACTTTGATCTTGATACCACTGTGACCTTGGGGCAAGAGTCACTCTCTGCCCTTGGGGCTCCCCACGCACAGCCTCCTGACAGGGGAGGAGGCATTAAAGCCGTGAGGTACCAAGTTCCCCTGGATCTGGGGTCCGTGTGCTCCAGAAGCAGTGTTCCAAGACGGCAATCTGCTGCTGTGGGCTGACCTTCAGAAAGGGTTGATGTCATGGTTGGCATTGGTTGACACGGTCCCTGGACTGCACCTCTCACCCTTCTGCTCCTGACCAGTATGACCGATTTAAGCCTCCGTGCACTGTCTTCAGTCTGTAAAGTGGCAATGACTGTGGCCGCATCATGTATTGTGAAGAAATGAGTGATTTAACGGAAGACCTTGAGAACAGCACCTTGCACATAGGATCCCCCCGCCCCCAATACACACTATCTGCTATTATCCAAGGACACAGCTCTCTGGCCTCTTTCGTAGATGGCCCAGTCACAACATATTAACTTCCCCTAATTAAAAGAATTGCACAAAAGCCAAGAGGCATCAGGTTCCAAGTCTATCCTTGACGCCATCCCTCTAGCTAAGTCACTTAGGGGAGAGTCTGTGGGCTTTGGTTTTCTCACCAGTGAAACAAAAGCATTGACCCAGATCGTCATCACAAAACCCTTTGTGGCTTCAAACTTCCCCCCCCGCCTCTCCATTTTCTCTCAGCCAGAGATGGAAGAGAAAAGGCCAGAGCATCCACACAAATGCTCCACCTGGCTCCCTCCACCCCAGATCCTGTACCTGCTGTGTTCTCAGGTACATGGGAAAAAAGGTAGGTCACAGGGAAGGGAATGGAAGGTGCCAGAAGAATCAGGCATATCACTCACTCACACACAGAGACATACACGCTGCCAAGTGAGCTCTGCCCCCTTCACTGTTAGCTCTGTAAATGCACGAACTGGGTCTGGTTTGTGAGCCCTGCTAGCCCGGGGGTCTGGCACGGGGCCTGGTACAACATCAAGGCAGGAGCAGACGGGAGGGAGGGGGCACCTGACCTTCACAGCACCGTGCAAAGCTCTATCATCCTGCAGGCTGGGCATCTTCCAGAAGGTATGTGGGCCTCCTCCCTGAAACGACCTTTCTGAGGCCCGTGTGTTTGGGGGACAGTCTTAGGAAGCCTCTTTACAGCCTGACAGAGTAGAAAGGATACCAGATGGGGACCCAGGAGACCCAGTTTCTAGCCCTCATCCCACAATTTATTCTCTGGGTGTCCTTGCCCTTCTAGATCTCACATAAGCCCTCTGGAAAATGGTGACACTGCCCCCGAAAATGAGAGAGACTGACAACAGAAAGACGTATACTAAAGTATGAAGTGTTTATCTCTCAACGATAAAATCCTTCCATTGTTCCTTTTGCCTTAAAATGTCTCACAAGGGAGAAAGGATTTTATAATTTTTATAAATTATAATGTATAATTTATAACTATAATATTTATAATTATAATTTTATAATAAATTATACTTATATTCATATTCATATAATTTTATGTATTATATTTATATATTAATGTTGTATGTGTATATATTAAATATTATGTTATAATATTATATGTTATATTTATATATTACATATTACAATTTTATATATATATTATAATTTTATAATAAAAAACAATGCATGCTCTTAGAAGGCACGCTAATCCTAGGTCCCAAGATTTTCAGATTTAGAATAATGGCTATGGTTTTGAGATACTTCCTGCCTTTTATTTTATTAGATTGAGCCCCACCTTCTCACCTCAAATAGAGGGATCGGCTGCGGATGCTGTTGGCCATGTCAGCAACAACAGTGTGGAATTATCTAGCTGGCCAGATTTCTCAGGACTTCCTCGCCACCGTTATAAAGTGAAGGGCCTACATGAACAGCCCCCTGGTTCCCTGCACAATCAGCCCCACCTCCCTGGAAGGCAGCTCCCAAGCACTGACCTAAATCTTGTTGGTGCAGGGACCGCGGGGGCTGCCTTTGTTTTTTCTGTGGGACAAACCACCTTGTCTTGCAAAACCAGCTAATCTCCCGGAAAGTGAGCCCAACAGAGGTCTTTGGAGTGAGCTGGTTTTAGGGAGCAAATGGGGGTTTATATCAAGCACTGTGGTCCTCACCAGACGGCCGCAGCTGGGACAAGAACGGAATCTCTGAAATTCAATCTGCACTTGGTACTCTCCAGCTCATTTTCTGGAGTCGGGAGTTAGAACTACTGCAAGGTTCCGGGTATGTCACGGCAAAAACGAGAGCAGACCTAGGGCTGTCTTGGCCACCTGATGCCCATTCCCTGCGAGACAGGGAACAAAAACCTTTCTGACGATGGAGAAAGCACCCTTTCTTTCTCTGTCCCTCTCCTTTGGCTGTCTCTGTCTGTCCCTCCCACTGGCAGTCACACAGTGAGAGCTGGCTTCCCATCAGTCTGATAATGAACAGCCAGTCCTTGTCGGCAATCACCGAGTCCTTAGGGGGGACTTAGAAATAGTAAGCTACAGCAAACACTCCTCTTCTGCTGCAAGTCCTACGGTTACCCCAACTCCAGAAATAAGTAACACCCTTCTTCACTGAAGAAGGACGGAACGTTGTTCAAAAGAAAAATTAACCTTATGTGATATCCAGACTTTCCCTTTCTTGTCCTGCTTTTTGATATCAAAGAGGGATATCAACCAATATTGAAGGGAATATCAATATATCCCATGGGATGGTGGGGTATACTGATCACGGAAGCAAACCACAGCTCAGCGTGGAAGGCTTCAAGAAGCCCAAGAAGTGTGAGAATGTTCTTATCTCAAAATAGTTAGGCAGTACCTCTTTACAAGGAACTCTGGGTGATTCCTCCCCACTGCTCCCACTCTAAAATCACCCTAAACCAACAGGTTATTGATCATGACTCATGACCACACTCGCATGAGACTGAGTATCTAAGAGAAGCTTGTGTATGTCTTCATCTGAGGCTGAGTGGCTCAGAGCAACTCACAGGGGACCCTCCTTCCTTTGCCTTTGGCACTGCTCAGCCTCAGAACAGGTCAACTTCTGCCTCATGGAATTGAATCTCTTGGGGAACTGATCCAGCACTCCCCTATGAGCCAGACATCGACCGGGGCCCAGAGGAACTCACCAAAAAAGATGGCGTAGGCTCTGGGCAGAAAGCAAGTCACAAAGAGACTGAGACAGCAGTATTCTCCCTCTCATCCTCTGGACAGGGACAAGAGATGGGACCACCTGTAGAGTCAAAACTGGAAACAAGCAACCCTGAAGACCAAAGAGAAACCACGGTCAGAAGGGTGGGAAGACCTAGGGAGGCCATTTGCAGTAAGAATGGTGGCCCTGAGCAGACAGGCACAAATGTATCCGCTTGTCTCTGCTAGGATTACTCAGTGATAGTTTGCAGACGGAGCCAGTGGGATAAAGAAAGGTTAAGGCTAACCCCGAGTTAACAGCTTTCATAACTGAGTAAGGGCACTGCCGTGACCAACAAGAGAAGAACCATGTTCATGCCACCGGCATTGCCTCTAACCCCTGGCATGTGGCAGCTGACCTCAGCATCCCAGATGCACATGGGGCCCAGAAGGAAGTGTTTGATGGCAGAGGTCCTGCAGGAGCTCATAGCTGTCTCTGTGCTCGTGCTGAGCATAAATGCTCCCTCTCAGAGCTCAAATATTGATGTCAGCTCTCAGTAAGTTTCCTCCAGGCTCCACCGGAACCCTGGGAGGGTGTTACTTCTTAGTAATTCCTTAGAAAGACATGCCACTGACAGGAACAATGGGAAAACAAGGAGGAGCAAGGGACTGCATGACTGCTCCTGCTGGTTTCCAATCTCCCCGCAGCGCCCCTACTGGCAGAGCCTAGTACGGAGCCAGCCGCCAAAGAACACGCCATGGCCTTATTCTCGCACCAGCACGCACTACAGGGGATGGGGTGGATTTGGGGCTGAATAACAAGGATTTCATTATCACCCCACCTTTCAGGAGCTCCACTCACACTCACAGGTACCTTGAGACCTAACTTGTAGAGTCGCAGATCTTTATGGCTATGAGGTGTAGACAGCCAAATAGGATTCAAGTCAGCAATGAAGTTGGCCCTTCCTCAGCAGAATGAACCAAGCAGGACTTGAGGCTCCCAGGACTGATATCACCAGCAAGTCAACCTCCCCCTTTCTCACCGCACAACCTCACCTAGAACTCCCTGGAGCCATTAGGTACTGAGTGATAACTCCCCAGTACGAACAGTCCCAGGCAAGAAGGAATCCCACAAGAACCAGTCAACTCTCCACAAACAACCACATTTTTTTTTTTAAAGTAGGCTCCATGCCCAGAGTAGACCCCAATGTGGGGCTTGAACTCATGACCCTGAGCTCAAGACCTGAGCCGAGATCAAGTGTCAGACACTCAACTGACCGAGCCACCCAAGTGCCCCAAAAGTCATATATTCTTTTGGGAAGATACCAACGGTACCTCCCACTCTTCTCAATGCTTGGCCCCATCCCGGCCCACAGCTCTTGGTCACCGGTAACTGCCCTGAATATTATTCCTGATTCCGTACTCAGACTTTGCTTGAGTGGATGGATCCCACGTCCCGATCCTGTGAGCTTATGACTTAGATCTCTTCCCGATGCCAACACCATGTTGAGTCTCCAGAGCTTCCAAAGAGGAGAAGAACTGGGGCAGATGCATAGCTCTGACCAGGGCCAAGCAGAGATGGCATAAGACTGGTAAACTTAACCTCAACCACACCCACTGGTTTATCTGGGAAACAAATGGGCCCATTAAAAAAAGAAAGAAAGAAAGAAAGAAAGAAAGAAAGAAAGAAAGAAAGAAATACCATACATCAATGTCTGAAGTTCTCCGAAGAGCATAGGTCAAATCCACAAAGGCAAGCAGGGGAAAAGACTGAGTACTCACACCACCTATGAAATGAGTAATACAAATATCAACGGAAGGACTGTTTGTACCATCCCTTCACTTGATCTAAGGCCATTTCCAGGTTTCTAGAGACGACAGGAAGGGGAAAACCTTGGAAGCAAATCTGCTTGGCCTTTTATTTCTTAATCACCATGTTTCACCGGCAACTTCTATTGTCCTCCCGTAGAACAAACCTCATTCCAGCTCAGGAGGCAGCAGGTGAATACCGTTGTGCACATGTTCTGGAATCAATTGGGCTGATTCCAAAATACCCTTATATCCAGCCCCATTTTATCCAAGTGAATAATAGGGTTTCCCTTCTGTAAGCAAAACCATGATATATGGGCAAACTCTGCGTTAATTGGATAAACCAGTGGTAAAACCCCAAAAGAACAATTAACTTTCATGTGAAATGCTCCCAGCTGAAATCTTGGGAAACTTGCATGTAATTAGTACTCTCTTCCAGCTCTCCAAAGTATAAAATACAATACATCAGGGCTTGTAACACTAATATCGCCGAGAACATTGCTAACGTGGGGAGTCTAATTTGCCACTAATATGCGGATGGCAGGCTAGCTGGTGCTTTCACCTGTTCTGGCTAATTGTCTTCAATGTGATTTAGAAACTCCATGCCCTTGATGCCATATGCATGACGCATCAAATCCCCAGTGCCGGGCTGTGGTAAGTCATGAAATTCAGATTTCAAATTCAGAAGTGACCTTACAGGTCCTTTGATCTGGTTCCCAAGCAGTTACTTATGGACCTGTTGCATCCAAGTCAGCTCAGGACAGTTTATAAATGATGGGTTCCTGGGCCACCCAGGTCTTGGCTGGGCCTCAATAATCTCAATTAAAAATTAATAAATGAACACCTTTCCGAAGGCCTACTGGAAGATTCCGCAGCAGGACCATGCCTGCAAACCACTGTTCTCTGGAACCTCCAACTCAATGCACAAATTCCTTCCTATAACAGTAAGTGGCTGGTGGGCATCAGTCTCTGCTTGAGCACTTTCAGGAATAAGCTCAGGGGCTCGGGTCCAGTTCATGGTGGCTGTCAGGACCCACCAACTAAGACGGCTCCTGAAGCTCCATCTAGATTCTCTGCAGAAGGGGGCCAAGCTGACTAGCGCTCTCTGCCCTGGAGAGAGGAGAGGGCAGCATGACAATGCGTGTGTGCCATTCCTGACAAGAGCTCTCTGCTCTGGATCCCATTTAAGAGTTGCCATTGTTGAAGACTGAAAGCAGTGACCTGGTTCATGAATGAGCCTTACATCAGAGGAGGGCAAGAGTCCAAAAGCTTGAATGGCAACTGTGACTCCACCACTTCCTAAAGAGAAGTGAGAAAGTGCTGCCGCCACGAGTATCCATTTCCCATTTATCGTATAAGGACAGGACATCTCTGCGGAGGTGTTCTGAGCATCAAATATGGTTATGAATGTGAAGCAGCTTTGAAAATGCTGATTAATAACAAAGGACTCTTATTGTCAGGATGCCATTAGACATCAGCGGCGTATTCCCAGGAGGACAGGGGCTTGAGCAGGTAGCCAAAGACATACAGAATCCAATACCCTGAGCCTTTCTTCCAGTACTGATCTCAAGACTTCTTTTGTTATCAGAACGAAGGCTTGTTCAAATCCAGAGCAAATCAGAAACCAAGATTGCCTGGTTGTCTCAGACAGCTTTTGGAAACACTTCATAAACATCTCCCTCTTTGCCTATCCTTCTGCCTGATCACTGATTGGAATTTAACAGACCTGCCATTTGCTTAAACTCATTGGATGGGATTACATCATTCAAAGGAGACTTGACCTAATGGGCCTGTTAGGTCCTGCTGTTTTGAACCCAATAGACTTAATTTGTTAAATACTAGATCCGACAGACCCTGATCAGGCTGAAAGAAAGATATCAAGATGGAAAAATGATTGAATGGTTTATTAGTTTGTTAATTACCTCCCAAAGGGCAAGAAATAGGCCTTACCTACGTCTGTGCCTTGCAGTACTTAGCACTGTATCTTGTACACGGGATGAACTCAAGCCCTGTTTGTTGGGTGAATGCAAGACAAGTGGGGTAAGGGGTGTGTGTGTGTGTGTGTGTGTGTTGTGTGCACATGGACCATGCACAGCCTCCAAAGCAAAGGTATCACTTGCTCTAGAATAAAAAGAATTACGTCTACCCACCTCTAGTAGAACCGGATGGTTTAGTGAATTTGTTTTAAAAAAATTATTTGACCCTTCAGGCCAGTGGCTTAACTTTAATTTCTGCAAGACACCTCTAGGGGTATCTTTGCTCAGCAAAACCAAGAAGAGCCCCCGTACCAGGTGACCCGGTGCGACCCCCATCTGTACCCCTAGCAGCAATTAAACATATTATCTGTGTCCCAACTCCTTATTTTGTAAAATGGAAATCACGGTAACTGCATCTGCATCTCAAGCCAACAGGTGAGAATTACATGGAAGGCACTAAGGCCCGGCATCCGGCCCATGCTCCCTAGGAGCCTGGACTTCAAATGATAGGCTTTCAGAGAATACTAAGGCAAGCCATCAAATCAAGAAAAAGCACCAAAGTGATTGGTAGGTTTTATAGTCCATCCAAAGGGACCAAAATGATGTTCCAAGGAGATCACTCAGGTCAGCATCAGAACCTGTCCATTCTGCTAAAACTTTTCAGCCCCTAGGGATAGGGAAAGGGAGGGTGGAATGGGGTGGGTAGGATTTTGGGAAGTGTCCTTTGTTGGAAGCTACCACCTGCTGGTGTCTTTGTCAAAATACCATAGTCTATGTGGCTTATAAACAACAAGTTATTGCTCACAGATCTAGAGGCTGGAAGTCCAAGATCAAGGCACCAGGATGGTTGGGTGAAGGCCCTCTTCCTGGTTCAGAGCCAGTGCCTTCTTGCTGTCTCTTCACATGCAGGAAGGGGCTAGGATTCTCTCTGAAACCTCTTCTTTAAGGGGACTCATCCCATTCTGGATGCTCCACCCTGAGCCAGCCTCCTAAGCACTTCCCAAAGGCCTGTCTAAGACCATCATTCTGTGGGGTCAGGATTTCAATTAAGGAATTTGAGGGAAACAGCCATTCAGACCATAGCCTCAGGACACTGTGTTTGGCAAGAAAAGGGTAAAGAATGTTCCATTCATATGCACCACAGTCTTAAATTCTCCCCACAGTCCTAAAAGAAGGGATTATTCATCTCGGGTTACTGGTCAACCAGGGAGCACACAACTCCTGTGAGTTTCACTGCTCTCCTAAACAACAAGTTTAGGATTTGAACTGAGGCCTGTATGATGCCAGAAGTTCCCATTAACTCACTTACTAGTCACCTGTTGCATATTCTTGATGTGGAAGCCCCCCCCCATATAGAACGCAGAGAAATCAGAGTCCCCCCCAACACCGGCCTCCATGAATCTTAGGTTCCCTCTGGCCTTTCTCACCTACATCAAAATCACCAGCTATGAAATAAAATCGTATCTTAGCGCACTTGACACTGGCACAAAGTAACCTACATTTTAAGAGTGTGATTAATTTATTTATTGCTTAAAAGGAAAAAATCGCTCAAATGGAGTCAGACCTACCAAATGCATGGTATTGGCAGGTGCTTACGGGAGTTAACTGGTATGGAAGATTTCTGCTCTTGGAGCAATATCCTCAGATTTAAAAATAAATGACATTGATTTATCATTAGGGCCCTTTATGGAAGAATTTATCTCAACAGAACTTTTAAAGATATAAAATATACAGTTTATGTAGCCTCAGGTTTCTTAACAGAACCAAATCAAACCGAATAATAAAGTAAAGCAGAATAATAAAATGATCAAATAGTGTAAGATCAAGTCGGAGCTGGTTTGGAAGCACCTTTTATAATTACTAGGCTGGAAGCAGTCTCTGTAGATTTGGCAGAACTGAATCATGAAATGAATTAAGACCATACCAAATTATTAATACTTTTCATATGCTGCAAAAAGTCTGCCTTCATGCCTCTCTGGGAACTGGAGCAAAATGTCTCAAATAGCAGGCAGGGAAAATTGAGGAAAATTAATAAATGGGATATTGCTTATTGTTCTTTAATAACCATTTGTCAAGTCCTTTGAACATTTATGGACCTTTATTCTGTTCAAAGAAATTTCAAATGCCTTATCTCATTTAATCTCCATGAGACCTCTGGAAGATTTTTGAGAGAGGCCTCCACGTGCAGCAGGTGGCTGGGGACCTGGGGTTCGGGTTCTGCTACTCCTGGCTGAGCCCTGCAGGCCCGTGCTTCCCTGGCCTCACCAGGCAGACTCAGAGAACCAGTGAAGAGCGTAGATGTTCAGCTGATACCTCCCATTTTTTTTAAAGCCTTTGGGGGTACACCTCAGCTTAGGGGGCTGTGGTCACGTGATCCTCAAGGAATCTGCTGGCCAATAGTTGGGTCAGGCGGTGGGATTTTGGCCAGGCCGTTTCCATCCCCAGAAGGAATCCTCAAATGGGCTATCTGTGCTCCTGAACTCCCCACTGGGCTGGCAGTGACTGTGAGCCCTGAGTTGGCCTCACAGCTCCCCGTGACCAATCCTGCTTCCTTCCTCCTTACCATTCCTAGATGTTACCCTCAGGAAACCCTCTGCATTCCTTCCTTCCAGAGGGTGTCCCCCTGGGACAAGCATGATAAGACAATACAGTGACATTTGCAGCCCAGAGTTGACATGTGGTAAGTTACCCAATAAATACTAGCTACTGCTCACATCCTTACTCTGGCTTTGTGCTTAGAGGAGTAGAGGCGATGTGGTTACATTACCAGCCCACAGACCTAACTTCCTTGGCCAGCCAGCAACGTGAAGAGTTGCCATCTCAAAGGAGACTTCTTGACATCACATAATCTGGCCCTTGTACATCAGTCATAGACAAGAACTCACATCTGGGTCATTTGCAAGGGTGTGACGTATTTCTCTCTCAAGATGGCGCTTGGCTCGTGGGAGAGTGGTACATGGGAAGCTCTGACTCCTTTGGGGCTGGTTCTCCAGATGACCTGTTCTTTGGTCCCCAAAGAGACAGAAGTCCCGCTAGCTCTCTGTAGACTCTTTGTCGACGCAATAATAACCCGTTTCTTTGACCTTTGTCATGCCGTCTCAAATGACTTTGCTTTCTCTTTTTCACAGCTGCGTCTCAATCAGTTGTCTTTATAGCATGGGCTTCTCTATAACCTCTGAATGGCACTTTGTGCTTTCCAAAATGTACAAAAACTTAGAAAGGAAATGCTTTGTTCCTGCTTCCGTGTGCCAATGTATTTCCACATACCATCCACCATTTTGAGATTTAATCCCACCATGCAAAACATAGGAATTATGCCTTTCTCTAATATTCATTGAATGCTTTTTAGGGTACAGCTAAGCCCTGTACCCAACTCTTTAAACCTTACTTCATTTATGGTCCCCCAAACTCACGAGGTAGGTGTAGCATGAAAAAATGGAGGCCAGAGAAGTTCAGTGTCCTGCCCAAGGTCACACAGCTGGCAGCTTTCTGTGTCACCTGCAGGTCATAGATACAAACTATCAGTGGCATTTGTGGAGTAGCAGGAAAGGGATTTATTAAAAGAAATGCAAAAAACAGTTAATAAAAGAAGACTGTGATATTACTAAATATTGAAAAAATAATTGGGGGAGGAGAGGCATCAGGAGGCTCAAGGAAATATTGAGAGTCAGAAGCATCAGCGTTGAGTGTATGCAGCCAGGAAAAATGCCATAGTTGACTCAAAAGTTTTCTCACTTGTTCTTGTGCAATCCAAGCTCAAGCCTGGTGTGGACCCCTCTGATTAGCCGGGCATCCATCACAATCCTAAGCCTGAGAAAGTGAGTGTCCCACACTGTTGGCCCTTGGCATGGGAGGTGGTCTTTGACCGTTGCCAGGTCTCTGAAACATAGTCAGAGGTGTGGAAGCAGAAGAATGTTCTCCACCCCAACAATGTCCACAGAAACTATTACTACATTGGGTTAAGGCAAGGAGGAATTAAGAAAGAAGATGGAGTCAAGGTTGCTAATCAACCTTGAAACAGGAACATTACCCCGGATGATCCAAATGGATCCTGTGTCATGACGAGGGCCCTCATAAGTGGAAGAGGGATAAAGAAGGGTCAGTGTCCAAGCGATGGAGTGTGAGAAGACTCAACCGGCCATTGCTGGCCTTGAACATGAAGGAACAGGCCACAAGCCAAGGAAGTTGGGTGGCTTCTAAAAGCTGGAAAAGACAAGAAATGGATTCTCCCCCAGGGCCTGCAGGATAGAACACAGCCCTGCAGACTTTCCTTCCACCCAGGGAGAGAGAACCCAGTTTGCACTCCCAGGATGAGGACATAATAAACCTATATTATTTTAAGCCATTTACTTTGTAGCACTTTGTTACAGCAGCAGCAGGTGACTCATACGGCATTGTTGGATACTGGGTGCCAAGACAAACATCCACTGGAATACAGAGCCAGAATCCCAAACCAGGCCAGCCTGTTGCAAAGGCTCATGCTCAGAAACACCGTACCTTAATGACGTGCACTGGGGAGGGGTGGGAGGAGCACATTCAGAATGAGGGCGTCGAAGGGCAGAACAAAGCTGTGTGGTGAAGAAGATGGTATGGCTGGTGTGGAGTGAGTTGCAATCACCTGAGTGAGACACAGATAACCCCAGGCTTCAGAAATGCTGTCTTGTAGAGGACCGTGAGCTAATGGACGTGAAGGGTCCACCAGCCTGTGTTCTGGCTCCACGTTACCATGTAAACCTGCATGAGAAGCAAGAGTTTGAGGAAGACGTATCAAAGTTTGCAAGGCTAACAAGGTCACATAGAATTCTGACTACCTCAAAGTATCCAGGCTACTCGGGGGCTCCAAGTGAGATCTGAGAAGGGAGAACCTGCCCCAGCAGAATCAGAAACACACCAAGCATTTGGACAGAGGGTCCCGCTTGGAGTGAGTGCCTTCAGCATGTACGCTAACTGCAGCAAAGCAGAACAAATCCAGTCAAGGCTGAGAAGAAGGGGGACCTATGGAAAATTTCCAGGGCATAGAAGGATGATAAATGAAAATTGGTGCAACATTACTAAATGAAAGCATATAAAATTCTATATTCTCTATATTTGGTAAGCCAGTTCCCACCCCCACCCCCGCCTTTTTTAAAAGATTTTATTTTTATTTATTGGTGGAGAGGGAAGCAGAGAGAGAGAGAGAGAGAGAAGCAGCCTGCACTGAGCACAGAGCCCAATGCGGGGCTAGATCCTTGGATCCTGAGATCATGACCTGAGCTGGAAACAAGAGTCGGACACCCAACCGACTGAACCACCCAGGCGCTTCCTCCTTCTTTAGAAAGTATTTCTAGGGACTTTCAGATGTTCCTTCCTGACCTTGTCCTCTTAGTTATCCTCATGAGATTACAGACCCCTCCACTGTAAACAGACCATGGTGACCACACAACCTGGGGGTCCAGGCAACAGAAACAAAACTCCTACAGTTTGAGAGACTAGGAGAAGTGGCTTTGCATAGAATTTGGCTTCCATTTCTACACGCCAACCATTTGAGCTCAGAACTGCGGGCCGCATTTTTCAGTCTCAGAGTTTCTGTAATTGTCCCTTAGCAACACAGAAATGGGTCATAAATTCCGATCATGTATCTTTTTGGATTGGACCTCTGTAGTGAATCTTGGCATACCTTAATATCCAGAAGGCCACATTCCTTCTGGCGAACCCCTGGTTTTTGTTCCCCTATTCTTTGTGTGATTGATTCCCTTCTGTTTCCAACCTTGATGTGGCCTGAAACCCCCTCCTCTCAGTCTGGCCCTTACTGGACACCCTCAAACCAGAGCTGGTATGCCTATACCCCAATCCCACCTGAAAGACCAGTGGCCAGCCTTGGGGGTCAAGGGATGGGGGGGAGCTGTGGTGGGGAAGGAACAACCGGTTTGTCTTTTTCTTCCCAGACCCTGGAAGCTCATACAGATTCTATGGGCATCCAAGTTCTGTTTGTCTTTAGAATTTCTAATTTCTTCATCATCTTTTTCTGATTCGGTCTTGATTTCTTTCTATAGTGTTCTCTCCCTTGGGGAAGTGTGTTCAGTCCAAGCATCTGCTTATAGCATCCTTTTGAATACTCAGGCAAATATTCATTGAATTTCTGTTGCATTGTTTTCCTCCCCTCTCAATAAATTATCCTGTCTCCTCTTAGGGGCCACCACATCTCCCTTACTGAACTCCAGGCTCTTCATGTGCATGAAAAATCCCCCTGAATTTATCTTCATCTCCAGTGCAACCTCACCTTGATTATTTTCTATAGTCTGCACGTGCCTGCCACTGTTGGATATCAATGCACCGTGTAGCCCCCAGAAGAGGAACTTCGTTCCTTCCCTGTGTACGCTGATCTGCCTCCTGCTTGAATAAGCTTCTGCCCAAGCAAAGAACCTTCAGGCAGTGACAGCCTTTGAAAGTCCAATGCCACACTTAGTTACCAGCCCTGAGCCAGGTCTCATAAACTCATTGGCTCATGTCTGCCCATGTCAGAAGTGTAGCTCAATGGAATGGTGGAATGGTCCCTTTGGCCCCGGCTGCCATGTTTGGACGGGGACTACTGTGGAACTTCCCCATCCCAATGGGGGTCTTCTATGCCTGATGTGGATGGGCATGCCGATTTATACAGTGAGTATCATTCTGGTTAAAAATCTGAAAGATAATAGGAGTATTTTGTGATGTAAGGCCCTTGGAAGAGAAAATGTAAGCACCATACAAATGCTGGACATTACCCTAAGGGTAAACCACCATTCACGTCCCATGGGATCACGTTCCTGTACATGCCAAAAGACACCAGAAGGAAGAATTTCTTTATTTATAGTCCAAATAGGCACTTAGGGTAAGGGAAACTGTCCTTGCTCCTGCAGAAAACTGGAGAGCCTTTCCCTTGTGACATGGTTTCAGGGAAACCCTCACTAGGGCCAGCTAGGACAATACACCATCCTTCCCTGGGAGGCCAGTGGGCCAGGAAAACACCACGGCCCTTGTGTTTGCAAAAGGTGCTGCTTCATCTGACCGCATAGCCTGGGACAAGTTATTCAACTTCCCCAAGCCTTCATGTCCTCATATATATAGCAAAGACAATAATAGCACATGCTGGAATTGCCTTACAAGGGAAATGAGGGAATATATTTGATTGTGGTGTCTGCCCTTCTACCTGGCTTCTGAGCTGGTGATGATCTTCTGAGGGTTTGCCATCGTAGGTGGTGATATTGTGGGACTCTAACCAGTATAGAGATTCCTGTAGGCATCATGGATTTGGATGAGGCCTGTCTTTACAGGACATGGACCTCCAACCCTATGGTGAGGTGGGATGGCCTGTGCTCAGATCTCACTAACTCCTGGCCCTTGATTGCTGAGTGGCCTTTGGCAGACAATGAGCATCATAACTGAACTGAGAGGATTTTGCCAGGATAAAGAGATAACCTATGTGAAATATTCAGCAAATACTTTTAATAAATATTTGCTCATATCTAAGTCCTCGATCATTTCGACATGTCATTTTCCCAGGCGGACGAGGATGGGGAGGATGAGGTTATCTCCAGCTAAAAGGTAAGAGCGCTTTCATGTTTCTGGCACGTCTCTGTGTTCAGAGTTTGGCGTACTGATCCTCTAAACTGGGAGATGAGCAAAGCAATCGTCTTGCTCCTGACTGAGGAGGACTTGAGACATGGAGAAGTTCGGTGGTTTTTCCTAAGTCACATGGCCAGAAAGAGAGACCCCCAATCCTTCCAACCCTTAGCTCAATGATCCATAACACTCTGGCTCTCAAAGTAAAAGTCAAGTCAGCGGGAGCCTATCCTCCAGGCTGGAGTCAAGACAATTTTCTCCGAGACCTTTAATAAAACCATTTGTTTGTCTTAGTGTCACGTGTAGCTCCTCGTCTTCTGTGCCTGCCTCTTGCCCCCGAGCAAGGAAAGGACATCAACTCATTCATTCAGCTGGTCTTTGAGATGCCAGGCAAAGAGGAGAATCACTCTCTGAGGTCAATCCAGATGATTATTTGAGAGACTCAATTTCTTTCAGAGAAGGCACATTGTCAGTTCAATCTACTGTGGAATTTGTGGTATTAATGAATTGAAGTATACTTTAGGGATTTCTCCCAGATGCTTATTTTAATTTAAGCTCTAGGGGTTTAACTTTCCAAAATACTCCATTTTGTTCATTATGAAAACTAATAACTGGCTTATTTCACTGCTAATTTGGGTACGAAGGTTAATTATCTGTAGTGGAGTGGTCTCAAGCTAATCTAAAGTCTACCTGAACATGGCACTGTGGCTAATTGATTCCCCCATGCTCTGAGAAATGAGCATTTCTTTGTGGGGGAAAAAGAAAAAAGAAGAAAAAAAGCTTTACTGACTTGGATTCTCTTTGCCTCTCTTTGTAAAAGGAGCAGTCTCTCTCCAAGATGGTGGGCACTAATCTTTCCCTTTTGAAGGTCTGTGGAATCCATTCAGTTATCTCTGTTAGAATGTTCCACTGCGTTCCATCCCAGCTTCTTTTCCTCACAAAAGGCCCAGGCACTGTTCCCACCATTGCTCCCCTCAGCCCAAAGTTTGAGGAGTATGGAGACATACTTTACACGATGCTAGTGTTGTCCCGGTCAAACCAGAATGCCTTGCCTTCTGAAATATACCAAAAATCATGGTAACAGCATCAAAGTCAATACTAACCTCTCACTCTCTTTGGAGTTTCAAAAGGGCAAAGGGTTTCACATGCATTTTCTGCATATTTCTGAGAGTCCTATGAAGCCCACAGGACACATTATTTACTCACCTCTTTAGCCCATGAGGACATCGAGGCCTATACAGAGACCCACGGGTCTCTGACAACAAGTCTGCATGAAACACCAGTTCCTGATTCTGAATTCTGTGATCTTCCCACTTAATTACACCACCTCTGTGATCTGTAATGTATTCCAAAGCCATGCTATTTTTAGTGTTATGTACTGTTTCAGATCCCCTGCAATAGAATTCTGTCTTTGGCATTCTAAGAAACCCGATCTTGTCTCCAGGAAGATAAGGAAGGCTGCCCACAGGAACCTAGAGAACCCTTGCTCACTTGGTGTTCACACCTTTACCTGTAAGGTCAGTCCCTTCCCTCTCAGCAGGCTCTGTCCTCGTGATGGAAGGCAAGATGTCTGGGTCCATGGAAGATCCCTCTCCTCTCAAAGATGAAAGCCAGATCTGGCCCGGAACTTCCTATGCATGTGTTAGTCTTTGGTGCTCCCTTTCTCCCGTCCACCTCTGATTTATTTAAAAATTACTTTCTAAACCAACTTGAAGCAGCTCAAAATTAATTTAAACTCCCCCAAAACTGAATTTGTCAATGTCCACCATTGTAATTTGTTACATTGCATTATAACCTACTGCAGAACCGTGGCAATGTCAGAAGTGCGATGATGTAGTGTAGTCTCCCCGTACAATCTATCATAAGAGCAGTTTCAGCCCGGATGATAGATGGAGCGAGCCGGGGAAGAATTTGAAAAGAGACCTAAATTTCTAGAATTTTTTTATTCCCCTTAAGTGGCTGAAGGCGTCACTCCCAAGAGATTACTGAAAGTCTAGAGCATTTTTTTTCTCTTTTTTCGTTCCACATCCAACAGAGGTCTGCAAAGGCAATTAACCCAGCATGCCCACAGAATCGCTGAGGCATAATTTGCTTCTGCTCTGGCCTTGTAGCTTTGGCCATGACATTGCCCCATCAGCTGCGGAAGGGAGAATGCATCTGCTTTTGCTTAAAGGCATTAGCAATGATCCACAATCATGGTCTCTCCATCACTTTGGCAGACCTCACTGTGCCAGGTCCTTCGTAGGACTGATCCCCGGAAGGAAGGAAAGAATTCACCTACGGTCTGAACATCATGCTGGGGCTCTTCTTTAAGGCCAATACCTATCAGGCAACCTGCTGGCATCCATGCCAGGCTGAGGCTCTACGACCAGGGTAAGTAAACAAGATCTCTGCAGTGAGATATACCATCTGCAGCAAGTAGAAAAGGCAGTGTACCACAGATGTGGATGACATACTGTCCTTCCCGTCCTTACCAGAGTCCTGGACTCCTTTTGCGAAATTTAAGCTAAAGGGTCCCACCCTTCCATTTTATGGGGGAGGAGCCTTAGGCCCAGAGACTCATGTCCAGGCAACAAGTGGAACCGGGAACTGGATCTTGGGACCTGAGGTCCCTTACGTTTTGCACTGTGACCCAGCTTGGTCTCCATGGGGACCACCTAACATGCTGGTGTGTCCCAACGAACTGTGAGTTCAGCTGCAGGTAATTTGTTATTTTTAATAAATTTAAAACTTGGGATTTTTTTTTTTCACTTTTAGCTCTCCAACTTGCTTTCTTGAGTGAAAGAGAAAGAAGGAGTGGTAACTATTACCTTGGAAATGGTAGGCACCCCTTGGGACTGAAGGTCATACTGATGTTCAAACTAGTTGTATTCGATCATCTGAAGTGGGGGAAAGAGGTCTAGCACCAGCAGGGGAAGAATCACCATATGGCTTGGACCCACCGGAGACCATTGTTTCGATGTCACAAATTGCCATGAAGACTAGTCTTTCCTTAATGCATGGAATTGTTGACAGAATTACATGGTACACCTGAAACTAATATAACATTATATGCTAATTATGCTTCAATTAAAAATATTTTTTACAGAGACTACACTTTCTTTGTTGTATTCCTTGTTCTCATTGCTAGGAAGGTGTTTCTCCAGCTGATACAGCACATGTGTACACACGTGCACGCACATAAATCATGTGGGCGTAAGAACAGCTCAGAGCGAACCCATTAACCTGCTCACAGAGATGTGCCGAGGACTGTCATGCGCAGAAAGGAGGACACATGTGGATGAGTCCTGACCACTTGCTCACGTAGATCAGCTGTGGTTCTCATTCTCTCAGACAAGGGCAGCTTTTAAACAGACAGAATTGTGCCCGAGGGTGGAGAGGGAGGTAACCAGAATGAGACACAACAGAGGCCTGCCCCCAAACTCGCTCTGGATGTGGTACAGCCCTGATTTGGCTCCCAGGTCTCAACACCATGGCCAATCTGCCGGCCAGCAGTAGCCCCAGAGCCACTCTTAGGACTGGTCCAACTTTGACTCAGCTGCTAAGCTGCGAAGCGGCTTCCCTTGGACCCAACTCCTGTTCCATGCAACGAGATGGCGTGGGAAGGTGGATTATGGTCATGTCCAGCGCACAGCCTCTAGGGAAGGACACCCACCACTGACCTTGGACTGGCACTCAACATCTCGAATGTCAAGATCCTCCTCCACTGCTCCGCACGCTATCTGACCCCTACGACGGTTGAATAAACACCAGCTCTGGTGTTTATCAAATTCGAAAGGTCCAGATACTGCAAAGAGGATACCACACAGCTTGACTCTATCTCAACTAGATGATAAAGGCTTGATTTATTCTCATCGCTTCTAAATCACTGCCAGCCTCTTGGCCCCACCCAAGGGAAGAGGTGCTCATTTCAACCGTGCTGAAATATTTCTAAGAGATCCACTAAGTCTTGATGGAGATGATGAATACACTGTACCTGAACAAACCAAGCTGAATTAATCACAGCTGTTGGGTTCCTCAGCAACTATTATCCAACTTACCCTTGCTGCAGGCTCCCTTAAAAATGGAGAGGCTGAGCTTGTGCACTGGGAAAAACACCATTTAATGAAGAATCAACATTCAATCTAAAACAGGGGAAAGAACTCCAAAGGCCCACAAGTCCTGAAATTCGCATTTCCACAGGTTGAGGGGTTTGTTTTTACATGGTGACATTAAAGATGCATCACAATCCTACCAAATCATATTTTATCATTGTCAGAGCTAACGTGTGTTTCATCTGGGTTCCCACAAGTGGATATTCTAAAGCCAAGTTACAGTTCCATCCATTTCTCTCAAACCCAACCACCGTGAATGTAGAAACAGCATCACTGTGCACCTTGCTATTCACTAAAATGGGGCCAAATCCCACCGGTTTTACTTGTCAAAGTCACGTACATGCTATGGGTGGGGGGAGTTATGTGGGATGCCAGGAGCAAAGCCAACCCCTTGCCTGTGAGCTGCTTTAATTTATGTATATTTCTGATGTCCTAGTGGGAAAATAATAGTACACTGAACCCTGGGTGAGGATTTCCCAGGGCAAGGCCATGTCTACCCTCTGAACAGAGTGGGTTTTTGTTTTATTTTTTTCTTGAGCACACAATGCCATTTGCTGATTTCCTGCTGTGGGTTTTAAAGGGAAGTCATGTTCCTTACCATCACCCCCTCTCTGAAGACAAAGGGATGAGGACAGAGGATTTCAAAATGTATTTAAAGAGACTCAGGCATGGGAGAGGAGGTTCCAAAGATGATGGAGAGGAGAGAAACCCTGAATGTGGAAAATGTTTCTTCCTTCCCCTCACCTTCCACAGATACTTTTTCTGCCCCATTTGGTCCACATGAAGCTGCCCAAGATGCTTGATGTTGGGGAGGAGATGAGAGAGAACACCCTCCTTAATTCTCCCCTTATCATCTTGGCCATTGATGCTCCTTGATGAAGAAGGAGAAGAAGAAGAGAAAGAAGAAGAAGGGGGGAAGGGGAGCTCAGGAGGGGAGGAGGAGGAGGACGAAGAAAGAGGAAGAGGAGGGGGAAAGGGGAAGGAGAAAGAGGGGGGAGGAGGAGGAGAAAGAAGAAGAGGAAGAAGAAAGAAGAAGGAAGAGGGGGGAAGGAGGAAAAGAGGGAGGGGGAGAAAAAAGAGGAAGAGGAAGAAGGAGAAGAAGAAGGAAGAGGGGGAGGAGGAGGAGGAGAAGGAGAAGAATTGGAATTAGAAGAAAAAGGAAGAGGAGGAGGAGAGGGACGGGAAGAAGAAGTCTCTAACCCGAGAAAAGAGAACATGGCTGAGAAACAGGAGACTCCCTTAGATGTTGGTGGGTTCCCAGAAGGAAGCTCTGCAACCTGCCTCCCTTGGCCACATCCCAGAAATGGAAGAGGAGGACCAACCACAAAATCAGCAGGTTGGTTTGGAGAATCAGATCAGAGGCTCCTGGGATGCCCCATCCCATCCCAGCAGAGCTCCAAAATGCAGCAAGATTCTAGCAAACAATAGGGCACATGTGACACATCTAGCTCCTGGGTCTCAGGGGGTCTCATGGCTTTCCTTCTGCTCAGATGCCCTCAGGTAAAGGGCAGGTTTCCTGGATGCCCACCAACAGCACAGACTTGGCACAAAATGCCACAGAGATCAAGAGGCTATGCAGGTTCAAGACTGTTTTCCTTAGAAAGGCCTGCTTGCAAAGTCATCATCCACTGACATATCCAGGAACCTCGGTTCAAGAAGGATTCTCACCATTCTGTAGCTGGTAAGAATGGCTTGCTGTGCCACAACTATTCTCACAGTGTGGTTTATGCTAAACTCCTGCTTTGCTTCTGGGCATCTGAAATTTTGGTATGTTCTAAGCAGAGGGAATCTACGTGGCCAGCTCCCAGGAAAAACCTTGACACTGAGTCTCTAACAAGGTTCCATGGTGGAGAGAATTCCACATTCCTTATCACAAATCCTTGCTGGAGGAATCAAGTGTGTCCTGTGTGGCTCCAATGGGAAAGGCTTCATGGAAGCTTGATCCAGCTTCCCACAGACTTCACGCCACATACATTTTCACGTTGATGGTGGTGTTTTGTATTCTTTTACTGTAATAAACAATGACCACAAGTTCAAGTCCAGTGCTGACTGTTGTAAGTCCTCCCAGCTAATCATCAAACCTGGGCTGAACTTGGGGATCCTCGACTCTAAGGGACAAAGAAAATCCCGCAACGTGTGACCTACTGGGAAAGAATATCCAAGTCCAGACAGACGAAGGGATGTTTCAGAGGATGACAACCCAGATGGATAACCAACAAGGACCCCAACATCAGGGCTGGCATCGAATCCTACCCCCACCCACCCCAGAACTGTCTGAGAGGACCATGAATTGAGTGAGATGACATCCCTTCCCTATGGCAGAATGGGAGCTTGCGAGAGAAGGAGAGTTTAATTTTAGAAAATTCAGTGATATTTCTCTCACCCCTATGTTTGTTCTTGCTCCATGCCAGCTCTCTGAAGAGAAAATCTAGGTCAAATAGGATTGAGAGAAGGCAGTAATATAAAGGTGTGGTTCACCCTAGTCTAGCTTGTGTTGTCCAAGAGCATGGATTCCTGACCCCAAGTCTCTAGACTGTCCTGTTGAAGAGGACTTAGTATGGCGGCCAATTTCTCCATGGGTTCTCTCCAATTCTCATCATGCCTCCCCCACTACTTGCCTCTTTTTGATTCATCCCTGATCCATGCCCTCCCACTACATTCTCCTAAAAAATAAGCCAGTCCCAAATGTCACTTGCTGCCAGTGCATCTCCAGAATGTTGGGTCTGAGCCAGACATCATGGACTGCTGTCTTCCCTGGTTCCGATCTTGGTAGAGAAGAGGATAAACATGAAGATTTTGGGGATGAGGAAAAACTGGAAAATAATTTGCTTTTCCTGTTTATTGTCTTGTATGTTGTGGGTGTGGGCAGAGAGAGTCCTCTTACTCCCCAAGAATTACGATCTGCCAATTGTCATTATCAGGTCTGCATGTGAAATCCATAGCCTACCAAACCCACTTGGCCATGGTCTAATGTTCAAGGAGCATTAATTGCCTTTAAATACTCTGATGCTTTACAAAGCACCCTTCCAGCATCTCAGCACTACAAAGATCTGGACCCCATTTCTCCTCCCAGATCCTGGATCTTCCCCTTCTTTGTCTCCTACCTGGTTTTGAGAGATTACTAGAAGGAAGTGTGTCCCACCGCACAGAAATCCAAAGATCTACAGATTTTTTAATAGTTCTCAACTCCGACTACATTTGAAATGCTAAGCCTTAACAGCATCTTAAGTTCTCTCTGGTGTTTCCATAATCAGCACATTTTGTCTCCATCTAGTGCTCCGTCTGACAGAACCCAACCCCCGCAGAGATGCGCTGTGGGAGGACATAGACGTTCTTGATGCCAACCTCAAAGGTAGTCCTGTGAACATCCCTAATGTCCCCTTCATAAAACACAGCAGATCTATCATTCATTAATTCACGTAAATCTTTTCTTGAAGCTCTTTATATTTGCAAAATCTGAAGTTGTCATGTTTCTCAGAAGATAATCAAGTTTGACAGTAGTCTGGACCACTATATAATTCCCTTACCCAAATAATTCCACTGTGGGTCTCCCTCAGAGCCCAGTCATAACTTCAAAATGCCAGAACCTTCAAGGGGCCTGGACTGAACTCTGATTGGAGCCTCCTTCCTCCATTATGAAGATGTTCCATGACCACCTTTCTCCATTCTTGAGAACAGGCCCTTCATCAGCAGTCACTTCTGACCTATTTCTTACTTTTCCAGTCTCTCATAGGAGGACTAACACCAAAGACTCCAAACACAATATTGGAAAGAATGACTCTTTCCTATTTTGATGGCCCTACAGAGGCCATCGAACCTGACTTGATCTTCCAGTTCAATTGCTCTGAGAATCTCTCCATAGTAAAGTCTTCTTTCACCTCAAAGAGAGTTTCAACCCTCCACTTTGCCTGAACTTTCTTTGTTTTACTCTTTTATGTTAACAGTGCATTTCTATTTCCTATTCCTCTGCGTGTTTTATTTCAATTAGCAAAGGAAAGTGTTTGTACACAAAAGGAAATGGGAAACCAGACTGAAAACTCTATGGCTTTCAGTAGTATCAAACTTACTTACATGAAATACAAGTATAATGGATTATGTTGGATGTGAATAGAGCCTGAGAGAGAGAGAGAGAAAGAGAACACGTGCAGTGGTGGGGAGAGGGTAGGGACAGAAGGAAAGGGAGATCTAGAGAATCTTAAGCAGGCACCACACCCAGTGACGAGCCCATGAGATCATGATCTGAGCCAAAATCAAGAGTCTAGACACTTAACCAACTGAGCCACCCATGCCCCCCCAAGCCTGTGTCCCTTAAGAGAGTAATATTTTAATAATAAGGACTAATTGGATATAGAGCTTCACATTTTATGAAGTGCTCGTCTGCTCATGATCTCAACTCTGTGAAGAGTGAAAGTAACCATAGTTGTTTTACAGATAAGGAATAAGCAAAGCACTTGGGGACATACACCATCAGTCCCATTCTTGAGTCTTGATGCCCTGATGACATCAAATCAAGCAGACCTCGCATCTAAAACATGTCCACACTAAGGCCTGATCTCAAGAGTTCAAAGCACTTAACTTTAGGCACACGTATGCAAATGAGTGCTTGCAAAATGCGTGGAATCTGAGTAAGGCCTGCAGATTGTTCTGATGACAATTTCCTGGTTGCGATGCTGCATGTTAGTCATGCACGATGTTACCACTGCAGGGTGAGATGGGTGCACGGTCCATGGGACCTCTCTGTACTATTTTTGCAACTTCCTATGAATCCATGATTATTTCAAAATAAATTATTAGAGGTTTGCTTTCCGTGAAACCTGGATTTTTAGAAATTTTATTTCTCAGAAGGATATTTAAGTTTTCTTTCAAAGTTATGAACTCTTCATTCTTAGGAATAAGGACACTAGTCATATGGCCCATCCTACTCCAGTAAGACTTTGTCTTAACTAATGACATCTTCAAGGATTTGACTTCCAAATAAGGTCACATTCTGAGATGAAAAGGGTTAAGACATGTTTTGCAGGGGAAAAAGGAGAAGAGGTTCCAAGATAGATAAGAAGTCCATGTGACAGAGGCACCTGGGTGGCTCAGTGGGTTAAAGCCTCTGCCTTCAGCTCAGGTCATGATCTCAGGGTCCTGGGATTCAGCCCCGCATCAGGCTCTCTGCTCGGCGGTGAGCCCGCTTCCTCCTCTCTCCCTCTTTGCCTGCCTCTCTGCCTACTTGTGATCTCTGTCAAATAAATAAATAAAATCTTAAAAAAAAAAAAAAAAAGAAGTCCATGTGACAAAGGAGGCAAAGATTGGAGTAATTCATCTACAAGCCAAGGAATGCCAAGGTCTGTGGACAATACCAGAAGCTAAGACAAAGAAAAGGAACAGATACTCC
>RCUC01147912.1:0-10480 GCA_003697995.1 Taxidea taxus jeffersonii
GCATTTGGATGTAAATATATCTATCTATGGTTGAAGGAAACCTCAGCTTAAAGTGTTGTTGTTTTCATTGTGACATCTATATTATCCAGAAAGTAAGAGGTGACATAATTTATTAAGTGTGAGAAAATAGCTAGGGCCATAATTAGAAATTTGAAGAAAGTGGATAATATTTCCAATTATTTTCATGAAAAATGAAAGATGTATCTTGTAGGGAAGCATTATTCCATTGGTGTACAGATTTGTAAGCTACAACTAGAACCAATGGTCCTGAAATTAAGTAGGTATTAACATAAACAAATATGTGATTTTTTTTCCTTCTCTTGTGGTATTCAGGCTTCCTGGAGCTGGGTTTTTTTCTCTTTGACTTGATTGGACTGGGTTTTAGCCAAAAGAGCATACTGGAAATTCAAAAGGGCAAGGATAGTTAGTATACTGGCAGGAAAGTGACAGAAATGATGGACCATGGGACCTAAACTGTGTAGAGAACAAGATGAAGATATAAAGTGACTGGTGAATAGAAAGAAACTTTAAGGGTCACTGAACTGGAGGCACTTATGAGGTCAAGATTTACTGTGTTTGGTGTCACAAAATAAATTGCGTGGATGTGGCTCAAGGCCATGAGGGGTCTGATTCCTTGTTCTGAAGGTATTGTTCTGGATAATGACAGATAATTAAAATGTCATGTTAAGAAAAGTATCTCTCGTTATATCTGGATTAGATGTTGTTAATTATCCATGGGGCTATGTCAGTAATTTAAATACCTATCAATCTCTTTATTATATATTTCCCCAACCCTCTTCTTTAAAAGAAGCTACTTTTTGTAGATGTATTCATTATGATCTCATTGTAAAAAATGGGAAAATACAGAGAAGTTTAAAGAAAAAAACTGTACATGAATCTCTTGTATGCAATATGCCAAAGAGAAAACTGTGTTTATTAATTAGCTGTGTTTAATTTGAGCTCTTTTATGTAATTTTATAAGCATTTTTAAATAAACAAAAATACTTATATATTAAACAAAAGATTAATATCTTTTATTTTCAGGAAAACTTCGATTATGAGAGACCAGTCATTGACTAGTTCTCAAAAATCCGATTTTTAAGAGCTATATCATTTTATGTGATGAAAATTTTTGCCAACATTTCCCACCATTTCCTTAGCTTTAAATCATAGGTTATTCGAGTAAAGCGGATTCTTATTTCTTTCCCAAAGACTTTCTGCTTTTCTATCTCATCCACAAGTAGAATCCTTTAAAGAAACTGAGTATTTTCCTTATCATTGCATTTGTTTGAAAGGTAGGATATTGACAAGGGTAAATTTTTCTAATATAAAATTGAATGTAATGCTTAAATTAATAGCTTTAAAAAGACACAGTCGGGGGCCTGGGTGGCTCAGTGGGTTAAAGCCTCTGCCTTCAGTTCAGGTCATGATCTCAGGGTCCTGGGATCAAGTCCCGCATCGAGCTCTCTGCTCAGCAAGGAGCCTGCTTCCCCCTCTCTCTGCCTATTTGTGATCCCTCTCTCTCTCTCTCTCTCTCTCTCTCTGTGTGTGTCAAATAAATAAATAAATAAATAAAAATAATAATAAAATAAAAAGACACAGTCACTAAAATTAAGAAATGAAGGCTGAGTTCATCAAACATTCACTTGCCTCATAAGGAATAATAAATTAGAAAAGTCAAATCATTTGTATTTGGCCACCGTACTAATCAGTTAATATAAGCAACAACTAAAGTGATGATGATGAATAGTAGAGAGCAGCCGTGGTGAGCCCCTCCAATAACATCCACATTTAAATCTCTGGTGGCTGTGAATATATTATGTTACACGCCAACCTAGAGTGGGATGGGGAGTCAAATATGCAGGTGGAATTAAGGTTGCTAATCAGCTGTGTTAAAATAGAAGATTATCTTAGGTTACGTGGGTGAGTTCCACATAATCAAAACAATCTTTAAATATGGAGGAAGGGGATAGAAGAAGAATCACAGAAGTGGTATTATGAGGACTCAACTCAAGACTGTTGGCTTTGAAGATGGAGGAAGGAACCATAGTCAAAGAAAGAGGAAGACCACTAGAATTTATAAAAGTCAAGGAAACAGGTTCTCTCCTAGAGCCTCAGAAAAGAATATGGCCCTACAATAACATCTTGATTTTAGCCTGGTGAGATCCATGTCAGACTTCTCATTTAATAATAAATTTGTGTTATTTTAAGCCCCAACATTGGTAGTAATTTGTCACAACAACAGAGGAAATCCAACAGAGCATCTTTCAATTATTATGTTAATGATTGTACAATTAGATAATTTTAATTAATAATTACTTTTAAAAATAAAATTGATTAAAGTTAAGTATGATTTTCTATCAATTCTTTAAAAACTTTGATAGGTGGAAAATAACTAATACAAAATTATTTTGTTTTATTATTAGCAAAATTATTTCCCTTGTCAGCAGTGTAATAAGAAAAAAAATTGTTGATTATAGATGTTTTTGCTTTGCCTTCTTTCTCTTCCTGTAAATTACCACAGAGTGAAAAAAAATAGTTTTGAATAAAATAGAGAAAAAGAGAATTGTTGGCAACATTTAGGATTAGATCTCAGGCAAAACCAAATGTTTGTTTAGGATGAAAATATTACATTAACTTTTATAATGGAAATGGGAAAGGAAAATTGGAGTGGAAAAAATATCTCTTGAAGGATATTATAGCTGATTAAGTAAATAATCTAAAATGTCATTTTATTAAAAATATAAACACTAAAGAGAATAAAATGACAATAATTAGTGAGGAAAATTGAAAGATATGGAGAAAGAAGGAGCATAAACATTTATATTAGGAAATAACTTTTTAACAAGTATATTCGGGGTATCAAATATAACATATATTTAATTATTAGAGCAAAAAAACTAACATAAACATACCACATTCAAAGAAAAAATGCCTAAATAATAAAAGCTACTTAAAATGTTAATATAGAAAACAAAAAAAAACATAGTATGAGAGAATTAATACCAATCTATCATATCAGTGAATGCATTTGAGGAAAAAATATTCACTATCATAAGTCAATTGAATTAAAAGTAGGGATAGAAGGCACATACCTCAATATTATCAAAGCCATCTATGAAAAACCCACGGCAACTATCATTCTTAATGGAGAAAAACTGAGAGCTTTTCCGTTAAGGTCAGGAACACGGCAGGGATGTCTGCTATCACCACTGCTATTCAACATAGTACTAGAAGTCCTAGCCTCAGCAATCAGACAACAAAAAGAAATTAAAGGCATCCAAATCGGCAAAGAAGTCAAACTATCGCTCTTTGCAGATGATATGATACTATACGTGAAAAACCCAAAAGGCTCCACTCTAAAACTGCTAGATCTTGTACAGGAATTCAGTAAAGTGTCAGGATATAAAATCAATGCACAGAAATCAGTTGCATTTCTTTACACAACAACAAGACAGAAGAAAGAGAAATTAAGGAGTCAATCCCATTTACAATTACACCCAAAACCATAAGATACCTAGAAATAAACCTAACCAAAGAAGCAAAGAATCTATACTCAGAGAACTATAAAGTACTCATGAAAGAAATTGAGGAAGACACAAAGAAATGGAAAAATGTTCCATGCTCATGGATTGGAAGAATAAATATTGTGAAAATGTCTATGCTACCTAAAGCTATCTACACATTTAATGCAATGCCTATCAAAATCCCATCCAAATTTTTCAAAGAAATGGAACAAATCATCCTAAAATTTATATGGAACCAGAAAAGACCTCGAATAGCCAAAGGAATATTGAAAAAGAAAACCAAAGTTGGTGGCATCACAATTCCCGACTTCAAGCTCTACTACAAAGCTGTCATCATTAAGACAGTATGGTACTGGCACAAAAACAGACACATAGATCAATGGAACAGAATAGAGAGTCCAGAAATAGACCCTCAACTCTATGGTCAACTAATCTTCGACAAAGCAGGAAAGAATATCCAATGGAAAAAAGACAGCTTCTTCAACAAATGGTGTTGGGAACATTGGACAGCCACATGCAGAAAAATGAAATTGGCAAACTCAACACCCAAAGAACAAATAATCCAATCAAGAAATGGACAGAGGACATGAACAGAGATTTCTGCAAAGAAGACATCCAGATGGCCAACAGACACATGAAAAAGTGCTCCACATCACTGGGCATCAGGGAAATATAAATCAAAACCACAATGAGATACCACCTCACACCAGTCAGAATGGCTAAAATGAACAAGTCAGGAAATGACAGATGCTGGCGAGGATGTGGAGAAAGGGGAACCCTCCTACACTGTTGGTGGCAATGCAAGCTGGTGCAACCACTCTGGAAAACAGCATGGAGGTTCCTCAAAAAAATGAAAATAGAGCTACCTTATGACCCAGCAATTGCACTACTGGGTATTTACCCTAAAGATACAAACATAGTGATCCAAAGGGGCACGAGTACCCGAATGTTTATAGCAGCAATGTCCACAATAGCCAAGTTATGGAAAGAACCTAGATGTCCATCAACAGATGAATGGATAAAGAAGAGGTGGTATATATATACAATGGAATACTATGCAGCCATCAAAAGAAATGAAATCTTACCATTTGCGACGACATGGATGGAACTAGAGCGTATTATGCTTAGCGAAATAAGTCAACTGGAGAAAGACAACTATCACATGATCTCCCTGATATGAGGAAGTGGAGATGCAACGGGGGTGGGAGTTAAGGTGGTAGGAAAAGTAAAAATGAAAGAAGATGGGATTGGGAGGGAGACAAACCAAAAGAGACTCTTAATGTCATAAAACAAACTGAGGGGTTGGGGGGGAGAGGGATTAGGAGAGAGTGGTGGGGTTACATTATATGTTTAAATAAAGCTTAAATAAAAAAAAAAGTAAGATATATGACTATGCTTTGTATAGGAGACACAGGTAAACAAAGTGAACATTACTGTTTGAACATAAAATTAACAATGAAAGTATACCTGAAGACATAAATTTTTAGAAAATAAAGCTGGAAATAATAAAACTAAATTAAATTTTAAAAAAGTAAATCTGATAATTATAATGATCAAAAAGTTGAAAAAGTGAACCCAAATTATCAAGTAATGTAGAAAACCACTCAAAAATGACTATTTATAATAAAATTAAAATGTCACATATCTATGCACTACATAATGTAACACCAATTATTTGTAAGTCTTAAACTGTACAAAATATAGTTTAATGAAACAGATCACACAGAAGATAAAAAGTTCAGATAATCTCATTATTCTAAAATAAATGTTTTATCTTTAATCTTTTATTTACTCACTTTTTTGGAAGAGGGATGCCTTTGTTTAGTTCAAGAATGCAAGGATAGTCCAATATTAGGAAATCTATTAAGATAGTTCATCAAAGTAATTTAAGAAGAAAATAATATTTACATTTGCAGGAAAGCTAAAAGTATACCTATAAAACTATCATTTTTAAGAACTACCAAAAAAAGAATCACCTCAGGAACCAGTATAGGCCCAATGGAGGGTAGAAATAGAGGTATTCCCATGAAATCAGCAAAGTGAAAAGTATATTTACTATTCATTGTCATTTAACTTTGTTTCAGAGATTCTATCCAATTGTTACTAGAAGTGAGAAACAAATTATAGCTATAAAAACAGTAATCTACTTTTCCTGCACCGTTTATTGAACAGACTGTTTTTTTTTTTCCAATGGATATTTTTTCCTGCTTTGTCAAAGATAATTTGACCATAGAGTTGTGGGTCCATATCTGGACTCTTTACTCTGTTCCACTGGTCTTTGTGTCTGTTTTTGTGCCAGTACCATGCTGTCTTGCTTGATCACAGCTTTGGTGTAAAGCTTGAAACCAGGCAACATGATGCCCCTGGTCTTGTTTTTCTTTTTCAACATTTCCCTAGCAATTCAGGATCTCTGCTGGTTCCATACAAATTTTACAATTGTTTCTTCCAGCTCTTTGAAAAATGCCAGTTGAATTTTGATAGGGATGACACTGAAAGTATAGATTTCTCTAGGCAGTATAGACATCTTAACAATGTTTATTCTTCTGATCCATGAGCATGGAATGCTCTTCCATCTTTTTGTGTCTTCGTCATTTTTTTTTTTTTTCACGAGTCTTCTGTAGTTCCTCAAGTACAGATGCTTTATGTCTTTGGTTAGGTTTATTCCAAGGTATCTTTTGGTTCTTGGTGCTATAGTAAATGGAATCAATTCTCGAATTTCCCTTTCTATATTTTCATTGTTAGTGTATAAGAAAGCAACTGATTTCTGTGCATTGATTTTGTATCCTGACACATTACTGAATTAGTAGGCTAGGAGTGGAGTCTTTTGGATTTTCCATATAAAGTATCATGTCATCTGAGAAGAGAGAGTTTGACTTCTTCATTGCCATTTTGGATACCTTTTATTTCTTTTTGTTGTCTGATTGCTGTTGCTAGGACTTCTAGTACTATGTTGAACAACAGTGGAGAGAGTGGGCACCCTTGTTGTGTTCCTGATCTCAAAGGGAAGGTTGTCAGCTTTTCCCCATTGAGGATGATATTCGCTGTGGGTTTTTTGTAGAAAGATTTTACACAGCTGAGGAATTTTCCCTCTATGCCTATACTTTGAAGTGTTTTAATCAGGAATGGATGCTGTATCTTGTCAGATTATTTTTCTGCATCAATTGAGAGGACTATGTGGTTCTTCTCTCTTCTCTTATTGATTTATTCTGTCACACTGATTGATTTGCCAATGTTGAACCATCCTTGCATCCCAGGGATAAATTCCACCTGGTCATGGTGGATGATCTTTTTAATGTACTGTTGGATCCTATTAGCTAGGATCTTGTTGTGAATGTTGGCATCCATATTCATCAGGGAAGGCACATATTGCATGGAGCACTGAGTGTGGTGCATAAACAATGAATTTTGGAACAATGAAAAGAAATAAAATAAAATAAAATGGAAAAAGATAGTAATCTAAAACCAAAATACCACTTTTTGCAAATGTGGATTGGTAAAACTTCATGAAAGGCAATTTTGTAATCTCCACCAAAATTAGAATTACATATAATTTGATCTTTTTATTCAGAAATTTCACTTCTGGAAATTTAGTTGGTAGGAATACCTGATTAGGTTTGCTTATGCCAGGTTACATATTCCAAAATGGCTTCCAATAATAAAAGACTGGGGGTAAAACAACTCCAAATATTCATTGATGATAGTGGATAAATTTAATAAAGTGGGACATAATGCAATGGAATAAAACTTTGTCCACAAAAAGCAGTAAAAAACTCTAATATTTTTCAATAAAAATTTTAATATGAAGCACATGTACAGTCTGTACAATATGTACAGTATTGCAATATTTTCTTAAAATGGTAAATGGATGTTTGTGTGCTGGGGTGGGGAGCTTTGGAAGAATGTGTGTATCTGGAAAGATAACAAAAAATGTTACACATTTATTGACCATGGGGTGAGCTTAATGGATGGAAGTTTAGTGTTTAAAATAAATTTTGCCTTAAAATCTATTTTAATTTTTCATCTTGAAACTATTTGAACATTGTTGTTGTTCCTATATTAATTGAGACAATTCTGTTATCCAAACTTCCATGAAATTTAAAACAAAATATAAAATGTAGACAATATCTTTAAAAGATTCTCGTTATTTCTAATGCTAACTATGCTCTTTCAGCCTGAGTAAAGTGTGATTTGGCACACTGGGAGCAAAACAACCATTCTCTCTGCCTTCCTTTCTCCAGTCACAGGACTCAGGGATTTTCTGCCCCACTACTTTTCTAAATCTCCTATCACCCTTCCTGTGTACTCTCTGTAAATAATCATCCAGAGACAAAAACATATTTTAAGTGTAAATAAATAAATAATAAAATAAAGTCATTTACCTTCTTCTTTCCTGAAATCTGACTCTCCCCTAAAGACTGTAAATTATGTCCAGTCTCCACAAATGGCAGCATATTTCCCTTACAACTTTTGTGCCACTAGAAATAAAAGGGTGACCTTTTGTCTCTTCAGTGCCACTTCCAGACCATTCTTCTTCCTGTGAAAACTCTCCACTTTGGCTCTCATGCCATTAAGTTATCCCATCACTTCCTCATGGTGTCACAGTTATACTCTGGAAGATTCTAGCTCCTAACTCACTTCCCCTATAACTCTACTTCTAACTTATACTTTGACTATTTCAGTATCTACAAATAGGATCAAATTCTCTCCAATTCTCTCATCTCTAAATATATCAAATGCCTCTGGTTAAATTATCTCACTGTCCATCCCCCTTCTTAGTTCTTCACTCCCCAAATTTGTGCTCTGGATCTTTCCATGTATGTTCCTGCAAAACTCCCCCCCCACCCCGCCAGTTTCCAGCATTATATCTCTGGCCCATCAGTCCTTTAAATTTTGAACTCAGCAATTCTTGATTCCAGTTGAGTCTAAAAACATGTTTTTGTTGTTGTTGTTTTGTTTTGTTTTGTGAGAGAAGGGCTCTTTCTTTTCCTTCAAACTGGAAAATTGGCCAGTAACAAGCCCTGACCTAAACTGTATAAGCAATAATTTCATTTGATGAGCAAACTCATTTCCTCAATACCTACGTAATAATCAAATAAAAGGAATTCGAGTAAATGTGTTTGTGTTATTTTCCAACATCTCAATTAATTACAATATGTGCAGATCTCTATTTAGAGAAGCCAGAATCACTCTCTCATGCCTGTGTCTATGGGAACACTAGGGTAGGAATTGTACCTGACAGACCCACTAGAAATATATATGGAGTAGGGTAAAGGTAAGGCAGAGGGCAATACTCTTGAAAAGACAGTAAAGGAATTCTGGAACTGTAATTAAACACATTTTCAATATACTAATCTGTGTAAAATATTAATAATATTGACCAAGTATTGAGATGCTCAATAAAAGGAGGGATTATGTAAAGGGTTTTACGTGCAACATTTTAATCTATACTCTAACAACCTTGTGAGGCAAGATTTATACGTGCATTAAATCAGCAAGTAGGCAAAAATATTTGTTGTTGTCAATATCATGTAACATTGTACCAGAGATACCAATACATTACTATTACAAGACAGAAGATATATAATTAACTCTAAAATAAGTGCATGAAAACACTTTATTTAAAAGCTTGGCATTGATTCAGCTAAAGTATATACTTTCAAATATACTTAGATTTTCCCAGAACTCTTGCAAATTTGCATTTGTATAAATGTAGAGGAGCTAACACCAACAGCAAATGCAGTGTTCTAGTCAGCATTATAATCTATTTTTACCCTTGCTTTTTATAACTAGTTTATAAACAGGACAGTTCTAGGAATATTATTTTTTTGCTTATCCTAATTGATCTAGTATTTAAACTCATTTCAAAATGCCAGATAAAACTTGATCCCTTAATATGAAATGTTGGAAATAACTATATTTCTGTCCTAGATGAAATGAATAATTGTCTATTATGAAAGGTCCATAGACACTTGGAATTGTATGGAAGCATTACTGCAATTGGCCATGAAAATTATGCTCTTTGGGGCACCTGGGTGGCTCAGTGGGTTAAAGCCCCTGCCTTCGGCTCAGGTCATGATCTCAGGGTCCTGGAATCAAGCCCCGCATCAGGCTCTCTGCTTAGCAGGGAGCCTGCTTCTTCCTCTCTCTCTCTCTCTGCCTTCCTCTCTGCCTACTTGTGATCTCTGTCTGTCAAACTAATAAATTAAAAAAAAAGGAAAATATGCTCTTTAAATCATAGCCATAAGCTATTACCACATATTACATCTAAAAAGAAAATTATATATATTTTGGTTTAACACCTTGTAGTTATAAAATGGAGATATTTCAAATTATTCTATTTGGAGATTAATATATTTATAAGGATATTGCAAACTTTATACTCTAAAAATATTTTAATTATATTTCTGGTATAGCCATATTTAAATTTGATTTCATGGCTCTTAGATATCATTAAGATCACTGAATATTTTATAACCATAGTTTCCAAAGATAGGTATTCTTGTTTAGTTTTTCTAAGAAAAATCTTGCAGTGAATGGAGAGGGTTGTAAAATTAGTTTTATTGACAAAGAAAGTCCATGTGGTAGTTGCAGGATATTACCAATCTTTTTCTTGGTTACCTTGTCATTTTACTACTTCTCCATGTCAGTTCTTCTTTCTCTAATGCTGCTATCACCTTCCATTTATCTTAACCTCCTTCATCTTTATATCACATTTTAATAAAACATGGAGTTGGGATGGGTAGTATATATAAGTGTAATGACTTTTGTGTCCTTCATGTTGGAATCTACTATTAAGATCTGAGATAAAATATAATGAAGTTCACTCAGATGGCTGACAAACAAACAAACAAAAAAAAACATGCTCTTAAGCCATGAAATGGTTTGGGAGTAGGTTTTATCCTGAAGTCTTGCTTATGACAAGAAACAAATTGCTTTATTTGGATTGCACAGAC
>RCUC01147913.1:0-25183 GCA_003697995.1 Taxidea taxus jeffersonii
CACCCTCAAAATCAATAAAAATAGGTTATCAGCTCCACATATAATAGTGAGACTTGCAAATTTCAAAGATAAAAAGAAAATTCTGAAACCAGTCTGGGACAAGAGGTCCTTAACCTACAAGGTAGAAACATAGGGCTGGCAGCAAATATATCCACAGACACTTGGCAGGCTGGAAAGGACTGGCATGATATATTTCAGTGTGCTAAATGAGAGCAATATGCAGCCAAGAATACTTTATTCAGCAAGGCTGTCATTCAGATTAGAAGGAGATATAAACAGTTTCAAGGACAAACAAAAGCTCAAGGTATTCATGAACACTACACCAGCCCTGCAAGAAATATTAAAGGGTATCCTTTAAGCAGGGAACATAAAAGTAACAAGACCAGAAAGAAACAGAAATAATACACAGGAACAGTGATGTTGCAGGTAATACAGTGGCACCAAATTCATATCTTTCAGTAGTTGTCCTGAATGTAAATGGACTAAATGCTCTAATTGAAAGACATAGGGTATCAGAATGCATAAAAAAGACCCATTGATATGTTGCTTATGAGAGACTTATTTTAGACCCAAGGATTGAAAGTGAGGGGATGGAAATCTGTTTATTATGCCAATGGTTACCAAAACAAAGCTGGAGTAGCCATCCTTTTACCAGGCAAACTAGATTTTAAACCAGAGATGAAGGACACTACATCATAATAAAAGAGTCTATCTAACAGGAAGATCTGGCAAGTGTAAATGTTTATACACCTAACTTGGAGGCAGCCAAATATATAAACCTCTAATAACAAAATTAAAGAAATTCATAATAATAATACAATAATAGTAGGGAACTTTAATACCCCACTTGATACAATAGACAGATCATCTAAGCAGAAGGCCAGATGGACTTAACAGATATATTCAGAGCATTTTATTTAAAGCAGCAGAATACACATTCTTCTTGAGTGTACATAGAACATTCTACAGAAGAGGTCACATACTGAATCACAAATGAAGTCTTAAGTGGTACAAAAAGATTGAGATTATACCATGCACATTTTAAGACCACAATACTTTAAACTTGAAGTCAACCACAAGAAAAATTTTAGAAGGACCACAAATGAATGGAGGTTAAAGAGAATCCTATTAAAAAATGAATGAGTTAACCAAGGAATTAAAAAAGAATTAAAAAAAATATATGGAAGCAAATGAAAATGAAAACACGACATTACAGAACCTTTGGAATGCAGTAAAGATGGTCCAAGAAGCAAAGTATATAGCAATACAGGCCTCCCTCAAGAAACAAGAAAAGTCTCAAATACATAACCTATGTTACACCTAAAGGATCTGGAGAAAGAACAGCAAATAAAGCCTAAATCTAGCAGAAGAAGAGAAATAATAAAGATTAGAGCAGAAATCACTGATATACAAATGGAAAAAAAGAAAAAGAAAAAGAAAAGAAAAACACAGTTGAAATGCTTAACAAAACTAGGAGTTTGAAAGAATGGACAAGATCAATAAGTGCCTAGAGAGATTTATCAAAAAGAAAAGAGAAAGGAACCAAACAAATCACAAATGAGTGAGATGAAATAAAAAACAACATCACAGGGGGGCATCTGGGTGGCTCAGTGGGTTAAGCCACTGCCTTCAGCTCAGGTCATGATCTCAGGGTCCTGGGATCGAGTCCCACATTGGGCTCTCTGCTCAGCGGGGAGCCTACTTCCCTCTCTCTCTCTCTGCCTGCCTCTCTGCCTACTTGTGATTTCTCTATCTGTCAAAAAAATAAATAGAAATCACAGGAATAGAAACAATTGTAAGAGGATATTATGAGCAATTATATGCCAACAAACTAGGTAACCTGGAAGAAATGGATGCATTCCTAGAAACATATAAACTACAAAACTGAAATGGGAAAAAATAGAAAATCTGAACAAACATAACCAGCAAATAAGTTGAATCAGTAATAAAAAATCTCTCAATAAACAAGAGTCTAGCGCTGGATTACCTGCCAACAGAATTCTAACAAACATTTAAAGAAGAATTAATACCTTAACTTCTGAAACTCTTTAAAAAATGGAAATGGAGGGAAAACTTCTCCACTCATTCTCTGAAGCCAGCACTACCTTGATAGCAAAACCAGAAAAAGATCCCACAAAAAGAAGAATTATAGACCAATATCCCTGATGAACACAGATGCCAAAATTATCACCAAGATACTAGCCCATAGGATCCAACAGTACATTAAAAGGATTATTCAGGGGCGCCTGGGTGGCTCAGTGGGTTAAAGCCTCTGCCTTTGGCTCAGGTCATGATCCCAGGGTCCTGGGATCGAGTCCCACATCAGGCTCTCTGCTCAGCGGGAAGCCTGCTTCCTCCTCTCTCTCTCTTCCTGCCTCTCTGCCTACTTGTGATCTCTGTCAAATAAATAAATAAAATCTTTAAAAAAAAAAAAAAGGATTATTCACTACTCCCAAGTGGGATTTATTCCTAGGTTGTAAGTGTGGTTCAACATTGGCAAATCAATGAACATGATATACCATATTAATAAAAAAAAACAAGAACTGTATGATTCTCTCAATAGATGCAGGAAAAAGCATTTGATAAAGTACAGCATCATTTCTTGATTAAAAACTCTCCATCCTGTAAGGATAGAGAAAAGATGCCTCAATATCACAAAAACCATATATGAAAAACCCACAGCAAATATCATCATCAATGGGGAAAACTTCCCCTAAGGTCAGGAACATGACAGGATGTCCACTCTCACCGCTGTTGTTCAACATAGTACTGGAAGTCCTAGCCTCAGCAATCAGACAGCAAAAATAAAAGGCATCGAAATCAGCAAAGAAGTCAAACTTTCAGTTTTCACAGACAACATCATATTCTGTGTAGAAAACCCAAAGGCTTTACCCCAAAATTGTTGGAACTGATATAAGAATTAAGCAAAGTGGCAAGATATAAAATCAATGAACAGAAGTCAGTTGCATTTCTATACACTAACAATGAGTCAGAAGAAAGAGAAATCAAGGAATCAATCCCATTTATAATTGCACCAAAACCCATAAGATACCTAGGAATAAACCTAACCAATGAGAAAGAGGATCTGTATTCTGAAAATTATAGAACACTTAAAAAGAAATTGAGGAAAACACAAAGAAATGGAAAGCATCCCATGCTCATGGATTGGAAGAGCAAATACTGTTAAAATACTGTCTATGATACCCAAAGCAATCTATACATTCAGTGCAATCCCTATCAAAACACCATTGGCATTTTTCACAGAGTTGGAACAAACAGTCTTAAAATTTGTATGGAACCAGAAAAAAACCCAAATAGCCAAAAGAATGTTGAAAAAGATAAGCAAAGCTGGAGGCATCACAATTCTGGACTTTAGGTTTTATTACAAATTATCAAGACAGTATGGTATTGGCACAAAAACAAAAACATAGATCAATGGAATAGAAGGGAGAATCCAGAAATGGAGCCTCAACTCTATGGTCAACTAATCTTTGACAAAGCTGGAAAGGATATCCAATGGAAAAAAGATGGTTTCTTCAACAGATGGTGTTGGAAAAACTGGACAGCTACTTGCAGAAGGATGAAACTGGTCTACTTTCTTACACCATACATAAAACTCAAAATGGATGAAAGACATACATGTGGGACAGACAGAAATCCATTAAAATCCTGGCTATACAGGCAGCAACCTCTTTGACCTAGGCTGAAGCAACTTCTTGCTAAACATGTCTCCAAAGGCAAGAGGAATAAAAGCAGAAATGAATGACTGGGACTTCACCGAGATAAAAAGCTTTTGGATAGCAAAGGAAACAGTCAAAAAGGCTGAAAAGCAATGTGCACAATTGGAGAAAATATTTACAAATGACATATCAGATAAAGGGCTAGTATCCAAAATCTATAAAGAATTTATCAAACTCAACACCAGAAAAAAATAAAAATAAAAATCCAGTCAAGAAATGGCAGAAGACATTAACAGACATTTCTCCAAAGAAGACATGCCAATGGCCAACAGACACATGACAAAAATGTTCCACATCACTTGGCATGAGGGAAATCCAAATCAAAACCACAATGAGATACCACCTCAAACTTGTCAGAATGGCTGAAATTAATAACTCTGGGAATAACAGATGTTGGTAAAGATCTGGAGAAAAGGGAACACTCTCATACTGTTGGTGGGAATGGAAACTGGTGTAGCCACTCTGGAAAACAGTATGGAGTTTCCTCAAAAAGTTAAGCTATCCTGTGACCCAGCAATTGCACTATTAGGTCTTTATCCAAAGGATACAAACACAGTGATTTGAAGAGTATATGCACCCCAGTATTTATAGCAGCAATGTTCACTATTCATTGATAGATGAATGGATAAAGAAGATGTGAGATATATATATATAAAATTTTCAATTTGAAAACACTTGTCTTATCTTTATCCAGAGATACTTTTACATACATAGTATATGTATATATTACACACACACACACACACACACACACACAATGGAGTAGCCATCAAAAAGCAATGAAGTCTTGCCATTTGCAATGACATCAATGGAAGTAGAAGGTTTTATGCTAAGTTGAATAAGTCAGTCAGGGAGAGACAAATACCATATTATTTAACTCATATGTGGAATTTAAGAAACAAAACAGATGAACATATGGGAAGGGGAGCAAAAATAAAGATGGAAATAGGGAGTCAAACCATAAGAGACACTGAACTCTAGTAAGCAGAGTGTTTCTGGAGGGGAGGTGGGTGGGAGAATGAGTATATGGGTGATGGGCATTAAGGAGGGCTCTTGATGTAATTGATAAAGTTCTAGAATATAGATGAGGTTCGGTGGGGTGAGGTCCAGAGCCAATGACCAAGAAAGAATTCTTGAGACATCTTTGGTGCAAAATGGTGGTTTATTAAAGCACGGGGACAGAACCCTTGGGCAGGAAGAGCTGCTGCCCCATGGTTGTGAGGGGTGGCCGGTTATGTACCATGGAATTGGTGGGAGGTAAGGAAAAGGGAGGTTTCAATAGAACTTTCATATGCTAAAGAGGACCTACAAGATACCAGATACCAGAAGCCTTCCCATTGCCAAGGTCCTTTTGCCCTCTAGCAAGGTATTAACATTAAGATGGGTTAGAGATTCCTAAAGAATGTCACATATGTCCCACCCAGGAGTGCAAGGTGTCAGCCTTTTGCTTTGATCTCAGTCAGGCTTCTGTTCCCTCATCATAATGAGCACTGAATATTATATGCAACTGATGAATCACTTAATTCTACCTCAGTAATTAATAATAATACAATATTATGTTAGCTAAATTGAATTTAAATAAATAATTAAAAATATTTGTATGCTATTAGTCATCTATGGAATGATATGCAAAATGATGCAAAATATTTCTTCATTCTAGGTGCTTACACTCTAATTATGAGAAGAAACATATAAGACTCAGAGATTTTTATGGGGGATGATGGCTCTTTCTTTACTTCTGGGTAGTAGGGCATAGGATTCTCAGAGGTGATGCCCTAAACTCACATTCTAATGTCTGTATTTACTCATATTATCTTGAAAATAGACAAGATATTTCTAGGGCAGTCCAAGATTCCTTATTACTTACAACCATAACTACATGCTTTCACATTTGCTCCAGGGTGATTAGAACCAGAGGTCTTTGCACACCTACCTGTGTCAGTAAGGAATCTCCTATTAGTGAGGAATGCCAGAAATATAAATCTAGGAGTTTATGTAGATCAGGGACAGTTATCCTCTCACTTCTCCTGAGGGAGAAAGAGAAACTATTGTTCTATAATGTAGACAAATTCAAAAGAAACAGTGATGTTTTCTTGGTTCTTATTATTTGGAATGTAAAAGTATCTCTGGGGAAAGATAAGGCAAGTGTTTTCAAATTAAAAATGAGATCCATCTATTTTGGAATATAAACACATAGAAAAATTTCTCTCTAAATCTCTCAGGAAGATTCTTGGCTATTCAGTTGCCTTTTCCATCAATCCTCTGAACTTCATTGTCTAAAGGAGATAAGAGGTTTATATCCTTTGAATGGGAGAAAATGTCTTTACCATTAAAGAAACAATTGGCTGCCAGTCCAACACCACAGCATGTGAGTAGCAAATGTTTTTCAGAGAAATAAAAGCAAACATTCCCCATATTATATAGCATATCCATTTCTATAGCTCTAGAAGCCAGGACTTCGAAAGAATATTCAGAAAGATTTGTCTTCCCATGGGGATACACCTGAATTTAATAAAAAGTTTTCAGATGGTAAAAATAATGACCTAGGCAATTTCAAGGCAGATATACTTAGGGAAAGGGGTCCTGGTGTGCCATTCAGTTAGAAACAGGGACATCAATCTACTTTGCTTAGTTGTTGGATAAACCATATACGAAATGTGAGAAACTTTCCTCTTTTTTGGAAGTGAATAGAAAGAAGGTACTATTTTTCTTTGGGGAAAAAAAGAATATTTTCCTGTATTACTTTGGATTAATTACAAAGAATTAGGAAAAGAAACCTAACATTTTTTTATGTCTTGTCCCTTAGTGTAACTGTGGTAACATACAGATATCTATATTTTAAGAGCACTAAGTATCATAAGACATATAAATATGGCATGGAAATTACAGAAGCTAAAAAAACTCAAACACACCTCTCTAACTCATAAACAGTTATACTACTTGACTCTACACAAATTGCCAGTGTCAGAAAATTTCTGTGGAAAGGCATTTTTTAGAGACGTAATACTGAGTCTTATGATCACAGGGGCATGTATTGCTATTGTGAGCTTGTCAGATGATAAATGAGGATGTAGTTCCAGAAATTAATTAACTGAAAAGAGTATCTACCTACTTCAGTAAATTTCCATGAAAAGTGTGCATTCAATTTTATGCCAAAAATTGTCTCTTTTTACAGCGATTAGCTAGTAATTTTTTTAGAATCCTAAAACTGATAATGAATGAGATAAGTGTTAAGCCAGCTTAAAAACGTAATTGATATTGTTTGAGTAAAAATATCATTATGAGAACATAATTTTAAGGTTATAAAAATTGATTATTTTTGTCTTCTAAGTGTCTTCCATTTGAAGGTTAATATGTAATAAAATGCTTCTATTTTCTATTTTCTCTCATCCTAAATGTCATTAATAGTCTACTCAGTGTTGGTTAAAAAAATGCATAAGATTTCTTTAATTCCAGATTTACCATGGCTTTCTTGCTATCTATCATAATGTGTCATATATATAGCTATCTCTTAACCTGTTCCTAAATATATTTTAATTATTCTGAACTTATGGACAATATGCTATGCATATCATTTGATAAAAACATTCACTTAAAAAACTTGGGCCTTCTCCAAAATGAACATAACCAATAATAATACTAGATTTGATTTTTCTGGTACTTAATTATGTCATACTTCATCTTTTTTGTTAGTTCATAAATAAATCTTTGATAAGACAGATTAAGAATCTGTTATGTGTCAGGGACTCAGCTAGGTAAAGCTTTACAAAGATGCCTGAGCCCAGAAGCAATTATATATAGCACAATAATTATTCTCAATGGCTTTGAAATCAGATAGACTTGGGCACAGTTCAAATTCTATCATTTAGTGTTTATGTATGACATTCTGGATGGTAATTGTATGATTTTTAGTAATTTGGTTCAACTGTAAAATAAAAATGCCAATACTACTACTAATGAAATCAGAAATATTACTTCAAGTAAATATAGACATAGACCTTATGCCTGTCACAGAATCAACTCATATATATTATAGATCTAAATGAAAAATACAGAACAATGAAAATCTTAAAAGGTGATATAGACTAACAGCTAGATGATATAGGATGAAATCTTGACTTGCTGAGTACTTTTTAGATAAAATATAAATATTCAATTCAGAAAATAAAATGGATAAATTAAATTTCATTAAAATTAAAAAGAAATGACAATGGTAAGAGAATGAAAAGACAATGGGAGAAAATTTTTGCAAAACATATTCAAGATATGCAAAGAACTCTTAAAACCCAACAGTAAGACAACAAGTAACATTGTTAAGAAATGGGCAAATGATCTGAACAGACATTTCACCAAAGAAATATACAGATGGTAAGTAAGCATATAAAAAGATGCTCAGCATCATATGCCATGGGAATTGAAAATTAAATATCTGTTTGAATGGCTAAAATTCAGAATACAACAAATGCTGATGAGGATGATCAACATCAGCAACAAGAACTCTCATTCATTAATGGTAGAAATGCAAAATGGTACAGCCTCTTTGGAAGACAGGTTTTCCATTTCTTACAAAATTAAACATACCTTTACCTTACAATCCAGCAATCACATTCCTTGGTACCCAAATGTTGTGAAAACTTATGTCTACTCAAAAACATGCACACAAATGTTTATAGCATCTATTTTCATCCCTGTCAAAACTTGAAAGCAGTCAAGACATCCTCCAAAAGATGAATTGATAAATAAACTGGCAAATCCCATACAATGGAATATTATTCAATGATACAAAATAAATGAGCTAGTGAACCATTAAAAAATATATATGTATGTATGTATATATGCCAATACTACATATATACATACATATACATACATATATATGTATATGTATATACATATATACATATACATATATATCTATTTAGGATTAATAGTGACTAGATAAAATTACTCCAGAAATATCTAGGTAGTTGAGTACTTCAGGAAATTTTCATTGATAACTGGAACACAAAAATATAATAAAATATTTTGCCTACTTCCTTCATTAAAACTTTACTGAGGGTGTGAGTGGGAACTCAATTCTTTAAACATTCTACTCTTGATTTCCACTTGGGTCATGATCTCAGGGTCATGGGATCCCGCCCTGCATTGGGCTGTGCATTCAGGCCAGAGTCTGCCTGAGATTCTCTCCATTTCCCTCTGCCCCTCCTTGCTCATGCACATATGCTCTCTCTTTCTAAATAAAAATCTTAAAAAAAAATACTGATGTTTGAAGTTGCTAATAAGTTTTAATATAATCACTGAAAAGGCATGAATGTACATTTTTTGTCTCTCCTTCTATTTTCAATGATAGCCTAGCTGGATATAGTATTCTTGGCTGCATGTTTTTCTCATTTAGTGCTCTGAATATATCATGCCAGTTCTTTCTGGCCTGCCAGGTCTCTGTGGATAAGTCTGCTGCCAATCTAATATTTTTACCACTGTATGTTACAGACTTCTTGTCCCAGGCTGCTTTCAGGATTTTCCTTTTGTTACTAAGACTTGTAAATTTTACTATTAGATGATGGTGTGTAGACCTATTCTTATGGATTTTGAGGGGTATTCTCTGTGCCTCTTGGATTTTGATGCTTGTTCCCTTTGCCATATTAGGGAAATTCTCTACAATAATCCCCTCCAATATACCTTCTGCTCCCCTCTCTCTTTCTTCTTCTTCTAGAATCCCAATTATTCTAATGTTGTTTTATCTTTTGGTATCACTTATCTCTCAAATTCTTCCCTCGTGGTCCAGTAGTTGTTTGTTTCTTTTGCTCAGCTTCTTTATTCTCTGTCATTTGGTCTTCTATATCACTAATTCTTTCTTCTGCCTCATTTATCCTAGAGTAAGAATCTCCATTTTTGATTGTACCTCATTAATAGCTTTTTTTAATTTCAACTTGGTTAGATTTTAGCTCTTTTATTTCTCCAGAAAGGACTTTTATTTCTCCAGACAGGGTTTCTCAAATATCTTCCATGCCTTTTTCTAGCCTGACTAGCACCTTGAGAATCATCATTCTGAACTCTAGATCTGACATATTATCACTGTCCATATTGATTAGGTCCTTAGCCTTTGGTACTGCCTCTTGTTTTTTTTTTTTTTTTTTTTTTTTTGTGGTGAGTTTTTCCACCTTGTCATTTTATCCATCTAATTATATATGAATGAGTGAATAAAATACTAAAAGAGTGGCTAAGACCCCAGGAAAATGTGCTTTAACCAAATCAGAAGAGTCTCCAAATTGTGTGGGGAAGAAAGGGGGCAAAAAGAAGTTCAGAAAAAAAAATTAAAAAATGAAAAACTATAAAAAAGAAAAAAAATATATATATTAGACTGGTGACTAGAACAGGGTCACTCACTTAATTTTGGGAGTATTTTGGTCTCTTAGAAGAAACTAACCTCCCAAAATTTTAAGGAATGAAAAACATATATAAAAGTAAACACAGGGGCACCTGGGTGGCTCAGTGGGTTAAAGCCTCTGCCTTCGGCTCAGGTCATGATCCCAGGGTCCTGGGATCGAGCCCCACATTGGGCTTTCTGCTCAGCAGGGAGCCTGCTTCCCCCTCTCTCTCTGCCTGCCTCTCTGCCTACTTGCGATCTCTGTCAAATAAATAAATCTTTAAAAAAAAAAAGTAAACACGATGAAGGGATGGAATATAACTATAAAGATGAAAAAACAGTTTTTTTTTCAATTGCTAAAATAGGAGTTGATAAGATAAGTAGGTTGGGAGAATAAAGAAAAAGAAAGTGGAGAAAATTTGCTCAGGCTGGAGATGAGAACAAAGCCCTGTGCTAGATTTAGGGAATATTTTGATCTATTAGAAGAAGTTGTATCCCATATTTTTTTAGAAGCAAAAACCCTATGTGTATACAAAAAATAAAGTTAGATACAATGAAGGATAAAATATGACTATAATAATGAAGGTTCAAAAAAGATTTTTTTAATGAAAGGTATTGTTAAGATAAACTAGTTAAAAAACATTAAAAGAAGAAAGAATAAAAGTTAAAACATTTTAGCATAAGAAAAAAATAAAATAAAAAAAATGATTAACTTTGCAAGACTAAAGAATCATGGGGAGAAAGCCATGAATTCCATGGTTTGCTTTCTCCTCCTCTGGAATTCTGCTGTTCTCCTTGGTAAGTGAACTTGGTCTTGGCTGGATTTCTTGTTGATCTGGGGGAGGGGCCTGTTGTAGTGATTCTCAAGTGTCTTTGCCTGAGGTGGAATTGTACCGCCCTTACCAGGGGCCAGGCTAAGTAATTCCCTTGGTTTGCTTTCAGAAGCTTTTGTTCCCTGGAGATTTCAGCAGTGTTCCTGAGCACAGGAATGAAAATGGTGGCTTCCCAATCTCTGACCTGGACGAGCCAAAAGCTCGGGGCCCCGCTCCTCAGTGCACCCTCAGAGAAAAGTGCTCAATCACTGCCATCTCCCTGGCCTCCATCTGCACTCTGAGCTCACCCAGCCTGTGACCAAGCATCTCTGTGTCTGGCACACAGCCCTGCCTGGAGTCTCCAAACCCCACAGATCCCTGTGCTCTTCCAGGGGGGGTCTCCCCGGATCTTGTGAGTTCCCTGCTCACAGAGCAGTGGTATGTGCCATGGACCACAATTTTAGGTGCCCTGAGTTGAGAGCTCATTCCTCAGCTCCATCTCTGTAGCCGGCTTCCCCACTCTAATACCTGCGAGCTCTGTGACACTCAGACACCCCTGATCTTTCTGTGACCCTGTGGGACCTGAGACGATGTTGTCCCCATGTGGGCTTCACCCCAGCTTAGCCTCTGGAGCAATGTCCCTCAGTGGAGCAGACTTTTAAAAGTCCTGATTTTGTGCTCTGTCGCTCCGTCATTTGCCAGGAGCTGGCCCCTCCCTCTGCGGTCTATCTTCCCGTCGCTTTGGATTCACTTCTCCGCTGGTCCTACCTTTCAGAAAGTGGTCAATTTTCTGTTTCTAGAATTGCTGCTCTTCTTCTCTTCAATCTCCTGTTGGATTTATAGGTGTTCAGAATGGTTTGATAAGCTCTTTAGCTGATCTCATGCTACCTGATGTTGTCTCAGTCTGCTACTTCTCCACCATCTTGACTCCTCCTGAATGGACATTTTTTGTATGGTTTAACAGAAAGAAATTTACCACAGAAATAATTTCTAAGGTTTAGGTGAAAAAGCATTCTCCATATATGTATGTATATTCAGAAATAGAGTTTTTCTGTTAGATGATATGTTATATTTCATAGATGAGTAAGTGATGAAAATACTTCATAATTACACTTTTGTAAATATTCTACAACATACCATTTTCTGATTACTAGAAAAGAGAGTCATTAAGAAATCTGCTTTTAAATGTAACATAAGCTATAAATTTTTACTGTGCTATTTAAAATATATATGCTGTTCCTTATACTTTATCATTAAATTGTATGTATTTTTTGATAGTTTCTTTATTGTACTATTCTTCTCCTAAGTATAATGCTGTCAGCCTCAAAATTATTGAGTTGGGTTGTCTTTTTTTAAAAACTAAACTCTAGTAGGACTCTAATAACAGTGATGCATGACTCAAAGATCACAAGGTGATTGATGGCTTCCTATAGGTCTGATAATGACATAGTCTGAAATGAAAATACAATTTATCTGGTGTGAAAAATACAGTGGTCCCTAAAGCCTCTAAAGTATCAATATGGATGTTCATAGGAAATAGCAGTAGTCATTATGGTTCAAGTTTACCACAGTTAAATTCAGTCTTTGAGGCACCATTTATTACCATCCCAAGTATTTTTTTTATAATATCCATAAGCAAAATTCATGGTCATCCAAGAGAGACCAAACTTATAAGTTACTATATCAACTTCTAAAAGTTAACGAGTTGCCTGGGGAGTTATGATTTACTGTCAGTCCAGCAAGAAATGTCAGTGCCCTAGAATATGAGGAGGCAAGTGTCATCTAGCCGGATTTGTGAACTTTTCACTTTGCCATTCACTAGACAGCAAACAGAAAATTAGTCTATAAATAATTGAACTTGAAATTTTTTGAAAATCTATCACAGCATGTTAAAAGCAATTTTGTTCTCAAATTAGCTCTCCACAAGTAGTAAATATGTCAAATAGCCTTTAAATAATGCAACATATAGAGCAACAGATAAGAAGCTTTAATAAGAACAAGAGAAAAGAAGACATTAGAAAATATACATGATGTATGATTTTGTTGGTTGTATTTTCTTTCTGAGAAAATTGGAATATAAATCTGATTTTAAAATGCCCATTAAAAGTAGACAATTTGCATAATGGTGTTTTAATATTCTAGGAAAATGATACAAATTTGTAAATAAACATTTCTAATATGCCCTTCTCTATTCTGTACACAGAGAACATATGTTTAAGCCTTCCTAGGAATGAAAACAGAGTTACAAGTGACTCAGTGCTCATAAAGATACAGGAAAAAATGAAGGGTGAAATGTTGTTTCAATGAAAGCTCTGCTATGTGGTTCTTAAAAGCATTCTGATCAGATATTCAAATGAAAGGGACACCAAGATTTTAGGTAGTTTTAGGAAACTATCTTCATAACATTTAAACATTTATCCTCTATCCTTTTTATATTTTGATATGTTTAAAATAGAAAAAAATGTATTACTTAACCTTGGTATTAAAGAAAGTACAGTTAATTTTGGTATCTGTTATATAATCAAAATTAATAGACATCAGTAATTGTGAATATTTTATAAAACAAAAAGTAATATGAAATAAAGTAATATGAAGTTATTGCTGCATAGCAATACATATCTACCACAGGAAATATTAATTTATAATACCTACTAAATGTGTAATAAAGCTTATTAAATTTATTTATTTATTAAATTTATTTTAATGGTAAACAATTCCAAATTTACATGAAATAGTAAGAATAGTACAAATAATATTCTTATACCCAAACTAGTTAAAAGTAAGTTACTGACAAGATGCTCCATTACCAAATACTTGGATGTATTTCTCACAAATGGGGGCATTCTTTTATGTAACCACATATAATCGACATAATCAGGAAATTGACACTGAAGAAGTGCTTTAAAACTCTGAAACTCTTTACTCCCTATCAAACTTTAATCTATTTACTCATTTTTTATGTGTTTATGTCTTTATTTATTTATTTAGAGAGCACATGCATGTGAACAAGTGTTTGAGGGGGAGCAGAGAGAAGGGGAGACAGCCTTATGAAGGCTCCACACCCAGCATGGAGCCTGATATCGGGTTCAAGCTCACAGTATTGAGATTATGACCTGAGCTGAAATCAAGAGTTGGACACTTAACTGACTGAGCCACCCAGGTGCTCTTACTTACTCTTTTATATCAGTCTGTTTCTATATATGCCTATTTTATTTATTAGTCATAATCCCTTATTATCATTATTTTGATATCTGAACTATCTCAGATTTGGACGGTGAAAGTCCAAAGGGTCTTTTTGTTCCAGCTTTGACATGCCTACATCATTCTATGAGCACATGGTAACTTGGTCGTGTGTGTGCCTTCACACACACACACACACACACACACACACACACACGATGTTTCTGATCATTTTCTATTTTTTTGTCCCAGTCCTAGAAACAGTCCTATTTCTCCCAGGTGTTTTGGTTCCTATTAGGGGAGAATGATATTTATAAACTATCCAGGGATAGATGTGCTCTGTTGTTATAGTTGTAGTTATAAATGATATTTATAAACTAATGATATTTATAAACTATCCAGGGATAGTTGTGCTCTGCTGAGTTGTCACTGCTCCTAGACCTTCTTACTGGAAGATCCAGGGACTATATGAATGTGTATACACACAAACATATTAATATGTATACAGTGTGTATAATTTATACATATAAATCTTACATCCATATGTGTGTGTATATATGTATGTCTGTGTATGTGGGCATATAGATGTACATTTATATAAAATATACCACTACAAATTCACACCAACATCTCCAATTCTATCCAGTACAATAATGTTTATTTTAATTTTCTCCTTTACCATATTTATGCCTTCTCTATTGCAAGGAAACTGGGTATAATTATCTTCAATCAGTATTCTTGTGGATAAATCTCATTGTATAAGGCCCATGCTCCATGGAAATACCCTCTCGGTATCTTCAGGTTCCATTCTGCTCTATTCTGCATGATAATTCATATATGGCTGTATAATGCCTAGTAAATGTATGGATACTTGAGAAGGTAAAATGTGGTTGGATAATATAGGTTGGTGGTCATCATCCATTCTCAATATTCTTCTGACATGCTTTCCTCAATGGCAAAATTGATAAATTTAAAAACTGCATTTTCAATATTTATATGTAGGTATTGTTATTGGTGTAATTAAGTGCCATCAAATAGATTTATTCATGTAGTTTTGGCAAATAGAAAGGAGAGGGATTTTGTACACCACTCTTTCTGCAATTTCTGCAGATTCTGGATTCTCCTAGCTTCTTATCATGGCGTTTCTAATCATGGCTGGCTTACTTTGGTATACCCATTTAGTCATAGTACTGTAGCCAGAGGTTGTAACAGCAGCTTCCAGAATGTAGGGCAGGCTATAGCTGCCCTAGTTACCTAGTTTTTAATAACACTCCCAAAGTCCTTTCTGAAATTCAGACCAGAATTTGTTTCTTTAGCATTCCTAATGGCATTAGAGAGGAGAGAGAGAGCTAGATAGCTAGAGAATGAATGTTTATCATTCTGCTGTAATCTAGAATAAGAATAGAAATTTCATCCATTGTAAATACTGATATGCCCAAACACTTAAAATAGTGCTTGGTCCTAAGACTGTGCTTAAAATGATAATGTAAGACCTGAACTTGATAAATTTTCTTTATTTTCAAGAATCTAGCGCAATTAGAAATTCAGTCAATCCCATTTACTGTGAGGTCCCCCTTTCACTTAAATCTTTCAGAGCAGACTTTTGGTCTGTTTAAACCATTTATTTAAAGAAACCAAAGGTGCGGGACGCCTGGGTGGCTCAGTGGGTTAAGCCACTGCCTTCGGCTCGGGTTATGATCCCAGCGTCCTGGGATGGAGTCCCACATCAGGCTCTCTGCTCAGCAGGGAGCCTGCTTCTCCCCTCTCCTCTCTGCCTGCCTCTCTGCCCGCTTGTGTGATCTCTGTCTATCAAATAAATAAATAAAATCTTAAAAAAAAAAAAGAAAATAAACCAAAGGTGAATCATTGATTACAAGGACACAAGATCATGACATGTTATCTATCATTACATAAATCTAGGTATATGTGGTAGCAGCATTCTATTGTTACTTGAAAGCTGTCTATGCAAGGTCAAGTTCTAGCAAATTCTGAATATAGTAATAATTTACATGAGTATGTAACTTATGTTTCCAGTGCACTTACCCAGGAGCCCAAGAGAAATTTATAATGATCTGTTGCCTGAAGAAGAAACAATTGGCTTTGATTCATGTGTTCTGCAAATATGCTGGTACCAGCTGGGATTAGACCCCTGGAGCCTCGCTCAAAGGTTTTTCTTCTTCTACACTTATTTTAGTGGAGTAAACTTAAAGCTTTATATATTTGCTGTCTACTTTGGGAGGGAAATTTTCTAGTTGTATCAATCCAAAATGATTCATGAATAGTTACTGTTTTGTAAATAACCTGGAATTTGCAGTAATCAAGAATGAAGAGTTGGTTACACGGAGGTTTGGGTTATGAGTGGAACACTTAAATACCTTTAGAATAGGACTGTTTCCTTCCAATCTGAATGTTCATAAATTCTTGTAATAATAGATGGACAGAGAAGACATATTTGTGAATTGTTTCAGCAATTTTACTGAGTACTTACTATAGACTAGGCATTGTTCTACATCCAGGGATACAGACCTAACATAAACAGACAAAGCACCTGTATTCATGTAATATTCATATAGTAGTGGAGACAGATAAGTAAGGAGCACCATCAATATGAAAATGTGTAATACACTAGATTATATTTAGTATAAAGGGAGAAACTAAAATTGAAAGTGGCGTAATGTTATACAAGGTGCTTAATGTAGCTGAGCCAAAGGCTAGAAAGTGGTTAGAGAGTAAATTATACTGCTACTTGAGGAAAAAGCATTCTAGCAAAAAGAAGAGCAAATACAAAATATCTGAAGGAGAGCAATATTCCAGGAATGTTGAAAAGGCTAGTGTAACCTAAGCAGGATGGAAGGCAAGAGAAATTTTGTAGGTCATAAAATGAAAGAGAAAACTGGTTAGATTACTTACAGTTTGAAGTTCATTGAAATATATTTGGTGTTTTTTTCTCCAAGGGATTTGGGAAGCCCAGTAGAGGTTTTTGAACAGAGATGCAACCTGATATAAGTTTATTTCAACAGGTTCACTCTGGCTACTATGTCTAGAGAAAGGTGGAATGAGAGAGACAAATTGGCAATAATTCAGGTAGGAGATGGTGATGTCTTAGATCTTGGTGTAAAGGACTTGGGGAGAAGTGGCCAGTTTTGGCATGTAATTTGAAGGTAGAACCAAGAACTCATACTTAGAAATCACTCACCCCTTCTTCCTGTCCCCAGCATAGTGGTTCCTCAATGGGATTACAGATATCATTGTCATATGACTTAGATAGTGGTAATTTATGAACTCAATAATAGAGATTTCCTTTCAAAAAAGCTAAATTGGCCACATCTACTGTCAGATATTCAATCTGCTAGCAACTTCACCGGTGCTATGCTATGACGCTACTCTACAGATTTGCTTATTTTGGATTTTTCCATTAAGAAGAACACTATTATATCCATAATATATTAGATATTTAATCCGGTTGTGTATTTGCTCTCCCTAACCACTCACTCTTCTACCACCACCTGGGAACTCACTGAATACTGCACTACTGGTCACAGTAGGCAAAACAAAATTGGTTTTGAGGATAAAGGATTATTTTATATCAAACTATGAGAGAGTGATATATGCCCATGGGTCTCATTAACCAGAAGCAGCTACTCATATAATAATTTGTACTGATTTGTTTAGGACTTAGTTCTCATGTTTATATCCTTTAATGTTTGTTATGCTTCTTTAAGTTTACTTCTTTTTGAATACTATTCCTCTGATCATTTCTTCTCTATTGACACATGATAGGTAGGACTGGGGAACATGGAGGACAATCAGTAATGTTTAATGAATGGATGACTTTCAATAACTTACAAATCTTACAATGACCTAATTTTATTTCTTTTTTTAACCTAATTTTCCATTTAAAAATAATATTTATCTCAACATATGCACATTCTTCACATGCTTGTTGTTTTAAAAATTGATTTTTCCTACAATTGTAGTAATAGGGACTTTCTCAGAGGTCTATGGAGATAGAGTAACAAGTCTAACTTATTTTCCTTTCCATAGGTAATGATTCTTACATACTTACTAAATCTGAGATTTGTTAAGGGGACAACACAACTAAAAATCAATTTCTGGAACATGAAAAAACATTTCAAGACAGCCATATAAAAATAATAGCATAGACAAGATAAATAATAGGAAATGAATTAAAATTGCCACTACAGAAAGAAACATAACAAAACATAATGGATGTTAAATGTCTTACCTTTTCTAATATATTTTTATAAATATTTTAAATATTTTAGTCTAGAATATTAGACTAGAATAGAACACTAGAAAAGTGTTGCTCCTAGGTTTTGAAAAGAGGAAATATATAACTTTTGAAATCACTGACTCTTAATTTAAGTCTTTCAGTAAAAACCAAAGAAAAAAAGAAAAATGTACTATAAAATCAATTTACCAGCACTTGGAAGAGAAAAGTTTACTTTGAAGGGCAATATTACAATGAAGAATGATTGTTCATTTGCTTAGTGACCTAGAGACCAACTGGCACTTTTTGCAGTTTTCTTGGGTGAAAGAGAGTAACATTTGTCTGTTGTTGCCAGCAAGTTGCCTGCTGGCCAGTCAACAGGGGAAATATTCTGGTCTATTTTATGGAGGTAATTTACCCCTGGAATTAGTTAATAACAGCAATGGCTTCATAAAATACAAGTTCTATCAAACTAATCTAAACTTGATCAATCAAGGGAAAGCAATAGATGCAATCTTTCTTGACAGGAGCAATGATTTTGGTGCTATTGCTCATGACATATTTCTTAGTAAACTAGGAAAACATGTTCTTGTTAGTGTTTGACTTTTAGTTGAGTGCACAACTCCATTTGATCCTGTCTTAAAATATATTTGCTCCCTCTTTTGGTAATGAGTGGATAATAACAACAAGAACAACAAGAGCAAAAAATAAGAAGCCTTGAAGGGGAAAAAAAAGAATATTTTTTATATATAAATGGAATCCAATTTCACTCACTAACAGTAACGATATTATCAGCTATATTTTAGGCACTTACTTTATGTGCATAATATACATTGGTTCACATTGACTCAACCATATCTGTTAGAATGATAATTAGGTCAAATTTATTCCTGACTAGGAGCCAAAACTTATAAACCAGGATTTCTCTAGGTCCTAAACTAATGCTTATTACATTCTATTCTGTCACTTTCCAATGCATAATTTTTAATCTTATTTTTTTTGTTTACCTCTGTTGAACAAAATAATGTAAGATTTTCTCAATATATTTATTGGAAGGGGTAGATAAGCCCTGTTCAGGTCACTAGGTTTACCAGTAGGCTAACTGAAATGTATACATAAATACAGGTGACTTTGATTGACATGGAATAAATATGTATTAACCAAGTAAGACACTTCTTGGGCCTCTTTTTCTATGCACTTGACTTGATGTCTGTTTTTATAGCAGAGATACTCCTTTACCAGAAATGAGTCTAAATCCATAATTACAGTATCAAACAAGTATTTTACTCCATTTCAGAGTTGAAAGTGATATTTAAGGTAAATTTGTCTTTTCTTTTTTTTTTTTAAAGATTTTATTTGTTTATTTGACAGACAAAGATCACAAGTAGGCAGAGAGGCAGGCAGAGAGAGAGAGAGGAGGAAGCAGGCTCCCTTCCCAGTAGAGAGCCCGATGCGGGGCTCGATCCCAGGAACCTGGGATCATGACCCGAGCCGAAGGCAGAGGCTTTAACCCACTGAGCCACCCAGGCGCCCCTAAATTTGTCTTTTCTATGCTTGAATTCCCTCTATAACATTGAATTAAACTTCTTTAATTGGAATTTTATTTATTGAGTACTTTCTCTTTAGCTGGCACTATGCTAGGTTCTAAATAAACAAAGATATATACTTTACAAGGGGCTCACAAAATAATGAAGAGATAGGGTAAAAATATAAATAGGGATATAAACAAATTAACACAATAAAATTAATGTGTCAAAAGTTTCCACAAGATATAATAGGAACATGGGGAATAAACTCCTCCTTTCTTTCTGAGGAAGTCAGAAGACTCAGACAGACAGTTAACCTTGGGATTGAAAATAATGAAGAAGCAAGAGTCAGAGAAGAAAGGCACAGAGAATGAGAAATAACTGGTTTCATAGAGTATATCATGTACATGTAATGACAAGTAGCTCAATATACCTGGGCATAGCACTTGTCATAGCTAACCAAAATTATTTTGCTCCAGTATTTATCCCAATAGATTGCAGGGTTTTGGGGAAAAAAAAAAGATACCAATACATCTTTGTAATTTTAGTTCTCAGCAAAATGTCTGCTACATTGAAAATTTTTAATAGAAATTTTGCCTGACCAATTAAAATTTGGACTTGTAATCATTAATGGTGTAGCTGGAGCCGTAAGTTTAGGTAAAATGCTCATAATGTCATGTAGAGTAAGAAGAAAAGAAGTCCAAAGTTCTAACTTAATAAATATCAATACTGAAAGGTGAATAGGAAAAGGAAAACCCATGAGAGATCATGCAAAAGAATAGTTGGATACACTAAGAGATTATATATACAGGATATATACATATATATGATATATATTTATTTTATATTTAATATCTCATATATATGTGTGTGTACACATATACACACACACACACACACACCCCACACAAACAAATAGAAAAAACAGCCAAAAAAAAAAAAAAGAAAAGAAAAAGAAAAAACAGCCAAGAAAGACCAATCTTTTAAGATGTGTGTGGGCATAGTGGCAGCAAAATGTCAAATATGTTAAATATGTTCATAAATTATAGCTGCTGAGAGGTAACTGCAAATATATGGGGTGTTGTTTCGTGAAGTGATTGGGCCTAACTTATTATATTGAGCTGAAGAATCAATTGATGCTAAGGAATTGTATCCATTAGTCTTTACATTAGTCCTATAAGGCAAGTTCTATGTACAGTCTGTTTTTAGAAATGAGAACACTATGGTTAGAGAATTAAATAAATAACCCAAAGTATTACAGCTAACTACATGTAGAGCAGAGATATAAATCCAAGTGACTGACTGACAGTGATGTGTTAGACCTGGCCCAAGCTTTCTGGAGCCATTTAATGAATATTTCAGAAATTTGAGAACCAATTGTTAAATCATTGGTAGCATGAAATAGGCCATATTGGGAATGATTATACCACAAAACTGGCAAACACTTTGTCAGTGATTTTTTTTTTTTTTAATGGGAGAGCCAGTTTAGTTGCAGATAACTGTAGGGCCCAGGTTATTAAATACCGATATTTAGGCCGAGGGTTGGATTATTAATAAAGGCATTTATCTGTATCTTTTTTTTTTTCCTTAAAGATTTTATTTATTTGGAGGGGGGAGGTAGAGAGAGAAAGCATAGTGGGGGTAGAGATGGAAGGAGATAGCAGAGAAAGAGGGAACAGCAGACTCCCTGCTGGGCAGGGATCCAAATGTGGGGCTCAATCCCAGGATCCTGAGATCACGACCTAAGCCAAAGGCAGGAGCTTAACCAATTGAGACACCCAGGAGTCCCGATTTATCTGCATTCTTAAGCTTAAGGTAATATTCTACCCATGCGTACATTATTATTTGGTTTATATATTATAAAAATGCTAGATACGTTCTAGATCTAGAAACTTCTGAATTATTTTTTTAAAGATTTTGTTTGAGAAAGAGAAAGTGAGAGCGAGAGAGATCATGAGTGGAGGGGAGGGGTAGAGGAAGAAGTAGAGCCCTCACTGAGCAGGGAGCCTGATGCAGGACTGGATCCCAGGACCCTGGGATCATGACCTGAGCTGAAGGCAGGTGCTTAACGAACTGAGCCACCCAGGCACCCTAAACTTCTGAATTATTCCTTACTACCAATAGGAATTTATCTTACAAATAAATACTAACACATTAACATTTTCATAAATGCAATTATATTCATAGTAATATTGCTTAATATTGAAAGACTGTATACAACCTAAAAAATCCTTCTTTCAAACATCGAATATCATGTAGCTGTTAAAAAGAATAAAACAATTGTATATATTTACAGAAGGAATGATCTCTAAGGCACAAATGACTAGAAGAAGATGTACAGCAGTGCATATAACATGTTATTTGTGGTGAATGTTTATGTACATGTTTCTATATGAGCAGAATATGTATGACAAAACATTTATGAATTCGGTAGTAGCTTCTTTTTGGAAGGAGTATTGGGCAGCTGAAATAAAGAATTTGGTGGAAGACTTCTAATGTATTGTTTTATGAGTGGGTTACTGTAAGATCATTAAAATCACTTAGTAAAAACATTGAGAAGATGAATACTTAAGGAAAACTGGTTAGTGGGTATAAAAACCTTCTAATTTTAGATATTTTAACATTTAACTGATTTAACAATGTGCATATATATCTTTTTAATTGGAAACCAACTGTACTTGTCTACTCCGTATTCCCTCACTTGCTCCCAAGAAATTGTTGGAAACCCCCTTTAGTCATTGCTCTAGGGTTTTTGACCTTCATGCACTTACTGTTAGATAAACCTAAGCACTTCTTACCTTGTAAGATAACCTTGCTCACAGTAGCACACATTATCTCTGATAATACCCTAAATTTGCTGTACAATAAGTCTTGTTTATCCTTATCACAAGGGCAAATATTTCCATCTGCTGAATTCTCATTCCTGCTGTATTAGGTGATGCTCTTACAATGGCGATATAACTAGTTCTTTTTCCTTACTTTTTATCACCCCACTTAAATGCTTAGGCATTTTTAAGCTGTTTATTATATACATTTTCCTGAATCATGAATTTGTTTATTTTACACATTTAACTGAAATATTCAGTCAGTGATTTTCTGTTCTATAAAATAAAGAACAAATACACACTCTTGCAGTCAGATCCCTTCACAGTGTAGTTCCAGTCTGGTGTATTTTAGGAATTAATATGACAAGTTATTCAAAATAGGATCAAGTACATGAGAAAGTCAGCCATGGCATGAATACATTTATCCAGAATCAGTCTGAAAACATAGTACGAGTAACATTCAAGGGAAAATAATATGATAAAAGAGCCAAAGATTATCATAAAACATGAACTTGTGTGGATCAGAGTGATCCTAAAAATTGGGCAAATGATCTCCCTTTTTAACCCACTGAGCCACCCAGGAACCCCCATGATCTCCCTTTTTTAAAAGAAAAAAAGTAGCATCCTTATGCCTGTAAGGCTACAAAACATAAAGAAACAACTTAAATGGTGGACAGGGTGAATATTGGTAGTATGTGTGACTAAGCATTGTTTTTGGAATTGGCATTGGTGACTACTATATGCCACAAATACAGAGGTACACACACAAATACAGAGGTATACACACATATAATTTAAAATGCACATTATCCTTAAATTTCAAATTTATGGTTCTCTATTTGTTAATTCATGGCATTAGAAACTACATCCCAGGAAAATCAGGTTACAGATGTTATTCTTCTGTGCTCTTCACCTCTTATCATTTGATATAGCTGATACTCAGACTTAGCCTACAGTACTTGCATTTTTTAATTTCTATTTCATATATCTTAATATTGTAAATATTAGGTATTGTAAATAATAGATACTAATGCCTCAAATTTATTTTTAAATATGTTAATATGTGATCTATTTGTCTCCATCTATCTTATCTACCTATCAATCAATCTATCTAATATTACTAATATTACTAATCCTTAATATTACTATAATACTTAATATTACTAATTTGCTGAATTTCGTTTCCCTTCTTTACCACTTGGGATGAATGCTATATCATGTACTTTTTATTATTTATTTAGATATACATAAAGAAAAGGGCACAGATTGTAAATTCATAGCTGGATAATTTCGTTAGTTGAACTCACCTAAGTAACTGGAACCCATCTCAAGAAATAGAAAATTTACCTCCATCCTTTGTCCTCTCCAATCATTAAACACAAGAGTAACAGCATAGACAATTTCATCTGTTTTTGTCATTTACATAAATGGAGTCTTACCGTGCATACTTTTAAATTTAGCTTATTTTAATCAAGAGTGTATTTGAGTGGTCCATGTATTATTGCAAATGATGGGAAATCTTTCATACTCATTGTGATAGAGAGTTGAGTATATTAATATGTCACAATTTATTATTTCTAACTCCTCGTGTATATTTGAGTAGTTTTCACCTTGGGAGTTTTAATAGTGTTAATATGAACATGTAGTGTGTATTGTCATATATACATATATATATTATATACACACACATGATATGTAATATGCAAATATGTACTATATGCAATAACAATAACAATATGTAATATAATACATATTACACACAGCATATTACATATATCATATATTATATATGGATGTATATGTTGCATATATAAAATGTGATATATGTATGATATATTAATATATATTTAATATATATTTCTGAAAGTTATGTGCATAAGAGTGGAATTGTTGAAGCATATGAAATGCATATTTTTTAAAGATTTTATTTATTTATTTGTTATATATATAGAGAGAGCGAGCACAGGCATACAGAATGGCAGGCAGAGGCAGAGGGAGAAGCAGGCTCCCTGCCGAGCAAGGAGCCCGATGTGGGACTCGATCCCAGGACGCTGGGATCATGACCCGAGCCGAAGGCAGCTGCTTAACCAGCTGAGCCACCCAGGTGTCCCGAAATGCATATGTTTAACTTTATATGCTTCCAAACTTTTCCAAAGTGGTTATAGTATTTTGCAGTTTCCACTACCAGTGTATGAAAGTTCCAGTTGCTCTAAATGCTTGTCATATATTACTTAGAATTTTTCACTTTTAGTCATTTTACTGGGTCTCAGTAGAAATTCTTACAAGATTATCTGAATCCATCATTTATGATATTTATGATATATTGCTTTCTTTGGCCTCATGTGTTCTGCTTTATTCTTTCATCATCTCTCTCTGACTCCAACTGATGAAATTTTCTCTGCTTTCAAGTGATTATATTGGCCACAAACCAATACAGATAATATCCCTATTTTAGGTCTATAATCTTAATTATATGTATAAAATGCCTTCATATCAGTACTT
>RCUC01147914.1:0-44410 GCA_003697995.1 Taxidea taxus jeffersonii
CCCCTGCTCATGTTCTCTCCTCCCCTCTCTCCCAAATAAATGAATAAATCTTAAAAAAAATATTATCCCTTGATTAATTATACCCCTTTTTAGGCCCTGACCAGCTGCTTTGTATAGAGAGAGCTGATATTTACATACAGCAGCAGAGTTCTGTGAGCTTCTTGGTCCATTATTGAGGAATTACCTGTACTTGAAGGTGCATTTAACCTTTAGACTATTAGAATATACTTCTTCCATTCAACTTTTTGACTGTGTTTTACTGACTGACTGTATGTCAGGGACTTGCCACTGAAATGAATGAATGGGTGTTACAGTGGCATAAAGAAATTCAATTTCTAAAGCAGTTAATATTTCCCATGAGGGGCACCTGGGTGGCTCAGTAAGTTAAGCGTCTGCCTTTGGCTCAGGTCATGATCCTGGGGTCTTGGGATCAAGTCCCAAAACCAGCTGCCTGCTCAGTGGGGAGCCTCCTTCTCCCTCCGTCCCTCCCCCCAACTTGTGTGTGCACTCTCTCTCTCAAGTAAATAAATAAAATCTTTAAAAAATATATTTACCATGAAGAGGTTTGCTTAGTAATTTAGGAGCTAACAAAGTTCTCACTATTGGGGTGTTTTCCCTTTTTCTGTCTACAGGCTATAACTGTCAAGTGAATATTGATGAATGTGCTTCAAATCCATGTCTGAACCAAGGAACCTGCTTTGATGACATAAGTGGCTATACTTGCCACTGTGTGCTGCCATACACAGGTGAGTTCTGCAGGTGAAAGGACCAGAGGGCAGGCATGTTACCTTGTCATTCTAAACCCCTGAGTCTCAGAGACAGGGTCTGTGGGGCAATGGTGCTGCTCTGAGGAATCACTCCCTGGTCAACCATCCTGCCCTCACTGACTAGATCTTGAGCCCTGACAAAACCCTGTGGCCTCCCTAGATGCAACTGGTAAGGGAACTCATTTGCCTTCTTTGTACTTTGGGGTTTAAAATGTTTTTTTTAAATTGTGTATGGCTGCTGGTTTCATTCATTATTTGAAGGGACCCAGTGTTGTCACAGCCTGTGTTCTTAGTCTCAGTTCAGTAATACAACAACCACCATTTACTGATAATATACTGTATGCCAGACACTTTGTATACTTTGGATTCCTTAATCTAGTACTCACAATAATTCTGCAAAGTAGAAGTCCCTATGACCATTTTATGCTGAGGCAAAGAGAAGTTACCTGCTGAAAGTCACATTGGTAAGTGATAGATTTGCCTGTCTGTCTCAATCCAAAGTTCATGCACTTAACAGCCCTTCTTCTCCTTACATTCAGTACCACTACGTCTCACTCAGAGACATATTGCCCCTTGGATGGTGATTCCACACATAGAAGACATGGGTGTTACTTCATTTCCTATCAAGTTTTCTTTGCTTCAGGTGGTATTTTAGGAGTGTGCTTGGACATTTATTTCTTCTTTGTATTTTCCTGCCTCATTACTGCTGTCTTGTGGTTGTTTTGTGTGGTTGTATTTGGGTGGCTTGTTTACTTCTTCATCATCCATTTTCTTGATCTGTGGAGAACAGAACAGAAATATGGATGATGGCTTTGTATGTTTCTCCAGTGTGCAGCATGTAGGCAGGAGCATGGCTGAGTTCTTACTCCTTTGGTGGGCTATTAGTAGTAGCTGTTACTAGTGACTCTAGCTATTTAGAATGGCAGAGTGGCCAAAACTGTAACTCTGTTACCTGAAAGACTTGATGCTACATTGTTACTTAGCCCCTCTTTGGAAGAAATGTTCATGGAGGCAAACTGCATTTACTCATTGATAAAATGGAAGCTATTGGATATCCCTAGCTACCCCCAGAAAAAGGATGTCTAAAAAATACATTTCATAATGATAGCACCAATCACATTTGTTGATAGTAAGAAGAGTATCTCCCAGCCAGAAAGACTGAAACTTGATGGCTGCAGGGAGGTATAAGCAGGTGTCACTATGCTCAGTTACATCATAGGCTTACCTGAGTGATGTAAGTGTGAAAATATTTATTTTGTCTTCTTGCTATTATTCAGATACTATAAGAATAATTGACTCTATGCTGGCTATTGGTTTTTCTTCACAATAGGATCCCAATAAAGAATTTACTGTTTATGAATTCTGGGAAATTATGTTAGACTGAAAGCCTGTGTAAATTAAAATTTCAGAGCTGAGTGTAGATAAGGGTTCTGTCATTGGGCTTTGCCAGCATGAAGGGAACTAAACAATATTGCCTTCTCTTGAGAGCCACTATTCTGACCAGATACCTTAAAAACTGATTGAGTGTGTTGGTAAAAATTAATGGTAATTTTTTCCTTTCTGAATATGAAATTTTAGAATAGAATTTTAAGTTGAGTTAGTTGTAACTTGACTTTAAAAAATACCTCTTTTCCTTTTAATAAAACCATCTCCTCCCCCCCCCCCCAAGTGCTGGAAGCTTATATCCAGTATGCTAAGGGAAGAACTATTGGTATGCAAATATCAATGTTGTGTTGTTGATGTTGGCCTAAGGAGACATGTTACCGGGCAGTCAGAATTACCTCACTCTTTCCTGCTTCCCATGGCCTTCTGATCAACTCTGTTGCCTTCTGGAACAGGGTAGCAGAGGTTGTGAGGAGAGGGAGGCTGTGTTGTTGCTTCTTCCTGGCTCACATGAAAGAGGATCTGCGTGGCTGAGCTTCTGAGTGGCTCACGCTTAGCAATGGAGATGCAGAAACTATCGCGTTTGACTGATGCAGGTGTCCCAATTCACGATAATAACTACCCATGATAGTAAAGACAGGAGGAGCCCAACAGTTGTTGAGTGCTCACTCTATGTGCCAGCCTGTATGCTAATAAAGACTTGGTAAGCATTTTTTTAAGTTAGTCCTCAAAAAGCATCTATGAGTTATGTACCATCCTGGCTCTCATTTTGTTTATGTGGAAGGCTCAGAGCAGATAAATAACTTGCCTGAGGTCACACAGTTAGTAATCAAGCTAGAGCTAAGACTCAAAGGACCAAGGGTCTCAGATTCCAAAGTTCTTAACTGCTTAGACCTTAGACTTGGATTCAGAGAGCATCCTTTGGTATAGAATTTGCAAGATTTCAGTTTCCTTGGCTATTTCTCTAAATTCTGTCATTTGCTTTACAGGCAAGAATTGTCAGACGGTGTTGGCTCCCTGTTCCCCAAACCCATGTGAAAATGCTGCTGTTTGCAAAGAGGCACCAAATTTTGAAAGTTACACCTGCCTGTGTGCCCCTGGCTGGCAAGGTAACAATACAGAAGTTAGAGAAGGCAGGAGTTTTAAACAGAGTGGTCACATCATCAGAGTAACATTGAAGGCCCAGGTCTTCTGAGCCCTGCCCATCATCAGGAACTGCTGCCTTTGTCTAGAACTAACTGGCATGACTTAGAAAGCCTTTTTCATTTTCATGTCTTTGGGGCCCCCTAGTGTCTGGAAGACTCCAGCCTGAGTCCGAAACCAAGATGTTCTAAGGAAGTTTTACCACCTGGGCAAAACTTGCCCCAAATAATTTATAACAATTACAAAAATATTTGTGCTCTTATAGAAATAAGGGCACAAAGCCTTACAGGACTTCCCAAAGCAGGAGACCAACCAGAATATCCCTATCTTCCACAGCTGAAGCTTGGATCCTCATACATTTCAGGGGCCTTGCCTTCCAAAGACAGGACCATTCATTGCACCTGTATTTCTAGGTCAGCGGTGTACAGTTGACATTGATGAGTGTGTCTCCAAGCCCTGCATGAACCACGGTCTCTGCCATAACACCCAGGGCAGCTACATGTGCGAGTGTCCTCCAGGCTTCAGTGGTATGGACTGTGAGGAGGACATTGATGACTGTCTTGCCAGTGAGTATGCCAGCTAGCTTGTATGCTCCTTGAGGCATACAGGGAGCAGAGCAGAGCCCCATCAAGACAGTTGCCTTTCAGTGCTGAGACTGGCCATCCCAACAGTTTATTGTGTGTCTTTAATATTAGGATTTTTCAAATCTTCTTTCAAAGCTCATGACTTTAGGAGTGGAGGCAGTAAATCTCTTTAAGCATTCCCTTACTGGTTTTATATACTGATAAAGTGGGGACAATGATGTGATAGTTTTTTTTTAGCAGATCTATTGAGGTATATTTAATATAAAGTGTACTACCAGTATTTCAAATGTATAATTCAGTAAGTTTTGACACTTGATGACTGAAATCATCTCTAAAGATAATGAACATATCCATTCCCCTAAAAATATTTTCTTTTTTAATTTCTCTTCCTTTCCCCTTCCTTGTCCCAAGCAACCAGGGATCTACCTCTGTCACTACAGATTTACCTGCATTTTTTATAATGTTATGTAAATCGAATCATCTCATGCAAACTTTTTTTGGGAGAGGAAATATGACTTCTGTCATTTAGCATATTATTTGAGACTCATCTATGATACATGTATTAATAATTCATTCTATTTTATTGCTAAGTAGTATTCCATTATTTGGATATACTATATATATACTATAATTCACATTTAGCTTTTTTTTAAGTTTGGGAATATTATAAATAAAGCTGCTGTGAGTGAGTCTATGTAGCCATGTGATTTTATTTCTCTTGAGTAAATATCTAGAAGTGGAGTAGATGAATTATGTGGCAGGTATATGTTTCACAAAATAGCAAAAATGTTTTCCAAGATAGTTTTATCATTTTCATTCCCAAAAGCACTGTTTGAGAGTTCCAGGTGAACCACATCCTCAAGAATATTTGGATGTGGTTGCCCTTAATTTTATGCTTTCTGGTGGCTGTATATGGTATCTCACAATTGTTTTAACTTGAATTTCCCTACTTATTAATATTATGAACATCTTTTCATGTGCTTATTGGTCAGCCGCCTATATTACTTGCTATACTATCTATTCCAAACTTTTGTTCACTTGAACAATTGGATTGTTTGTCTTATTATTGAGTTGAGTTCTTTATATTCTAGATATAATTTCTTTGTCAGATATTTGCCTTACAATTATCTTCTCCCAGTTATAGCCTCTGTTTTGACTGTCTTTTGAAGAGGAAGAGTTTAATTTTGATAAAATTCAATATAATCATTCAGAGTTCGTCTTTTTGTTTGTTGTTTAACAAACCCTTGCCTAACCCAAGATCACTGAGGTCTGTCTCCTTTGATTTCTTCTAAAGATTTTATACTTTTTAGCACTGTTTAAGTCCACAATCTAGTAAGTCCACAATCTATTTTGAATTAATTTTTACATGTAGTGTGAGTTTTAAAGGTTTTAAAGAGTAATTTTGTGTGGTAATCTTGCTAACCTCACTTATTAATTATAGATTAGTTTAGCTTCTAGTATAGTTTACATTTTCAGGATTTTTTTTTCTTTTACAGATAATCATGTTATCTCTAAATAAGTACAGCCAAATACATTTTTTTTTAAAGATTTTATTTATTCATTAGTTAGAGAGAGAGCAAGCACAGGCAGAGAGGCAGGCAGAGGCAGAGGGAGAAGCAGGCCCCCTGCCGGGCAGGGAGCCCGATGTGGGACTCAATGCCAGGATGCTGGGATCATGACCTGAGCCGAAGGCAGCCACTTAACCAACTGAGCCACCCAGGCGTCCCGCCAAATACATTTTTCTTTCTTTTTCAATCTGTATACATTTTGTTTTTCTTGCATTATTATACTGGCTAGGACTTTTAGTGAATGCAGAATAGGAATGGTAAGAGAAGCAAATCCTTGTTTGTTCTTGATTCTGGGGCAGGGAGAAGCATTGTATATAGTCTTTTGCCACTAAGTATGATGTTACTTGTAGGTTTGGGGGTTTTTTGTTTTGTTTTGTTTTTGTTTTTGTTTTTGGTCTTCTATCAAATTGAGGAATTTACCATATACTCCTGGTTTGCTGAGAGTTTTTTTCTTTTTATAATGAATGAATGTTGATGAATGTTGATTTTGTTCAAATGATTTTTCTTTATCTGTTGAGGGAGTAATATATTTTTTTTATGTAGGTGAATTGTGTTAATTGATTTTCAGATGTTAACCTAACCTTAAATTCCTGGGATAAATTCTACTCGGTCTTTATGTATTATCTCTCTCATATTTATTGATATGATTTCAAAGTTTTGTTATGAATTTTTGTGTCTATGTTCATGAAGGATATTGTTCCCCAATTTTCTTTTGCTATGTTTGTATGGTTTTGGTAAGAGGGCAATTCTGGCCTCCGAACCAATTGGGAATTGGTTCCTCTGTATTTACTGAAAGAGTTTGTGTACAGTTGGTATTACATCTACTAAATATCTAGGTCTGGAACTTTCTTTCTTAGAAGGTTTTAACTATAAATTTGATGTCTTTAGTAGATATATTTATTCAGGGTATCTGTTTTTTTATTGAGCTTTGGTAATTTGTATCTTTCAGGGAATGAGTTTTACTTTCTCTAAATTGTCAGAATTATTGGCATTCATAATATTCCTATATTGTACTTTTACTGTAAGATCTCTGGTGATTTTCTTTCACTGTTTTCAGATATTAGTAATTTACATCTCTCTTTTCTTTGTGATTACTCTTGGTAGAAAGTTACTGATTTTAGTAATCTTTTTAGTGAACCCATTTTTAGTTTCATATTTTTCTCAGTTGGTTTACTGTTTTCTAATTCATTGATTTCTGGTCTTTATTATTCCTATTTCGGATCTAGCTTGCCCTCCTTTTTCTAGTTTAAGATGAAAGCATAGACCATTAATTTTATTTCTTCCTACTTTTCTAACATAATAAACATTTAGTGCTATATGTTTTTTTTCCCAAAACACTGATTTAACTGTATTTCACAAATTTTGATATGTCATGGGTTTTTTTTTTTTCAGAATACTTTCTAATTTCCAGTTTGATTTGTTTTTTTACTCATAAATTATTTGGAAGTGTGTTCTTTAATTCCAAATCTTTTTTATCAAGTTTTTAATCTTAATTCCAGTATAATTAAAATACGTCGTTCTATTAGTTTTAGTCATACAATATGGTGATTCAGCAATTCTACACATTACTTAGTGCTCATCATAGTAAGTGTACTCTTTAATCCCCATTCCTGTTTCACCCCTCTGCCCACCCACCTCCCCTCTGGTAACTCTAAAGTAAAGAGACTGTTTCTTACTTTCTTTCTCTCTCTCTCCTTTTCTCTTTCTCTTTTCCCTTTGCTCATTCGTTTGTTTTCTTAAATTATACATATTAGTGAAATCATATCCCTATGGTATTTGTCTCCAACTTATTTTTCTTAGAATTATATTCTCTAGCTCCATCTATGTTGTTGCTAATTCCAAGAATCTTTTGTTGCTGATTCCTTCCAGAGAGTTTTTGTTACGATATCTAGTTTAATTCAGTGTGATCAGAGAACATACTTTGCATTATTTGGATTATTTTAAATGTATTAAATCGTATTTTATGGCCTAGTCTGTGGTCTGTTTTGGTAAGTGTTCTGTGTGCACTTGAATGTTTTGCTGTTTCTTGGTGTGTTCTATAGCTGTTACTAATTCAAATTGGTTAATAGTATTTTTAGGTCTTCCCTGATTTTCTTTCTGCTTATTCTATAAAATAGTGATATATTTTTTAAAGATTTTATTTATTTATCTGACAGACAGAGATCACAAGTAGGCAGAGAGGCAGGCAGAGAGAGAGAAGGAGGAAGGAAGCAGGCTCCCTGCTGAGCAGAGAGCCCGATGCGAGGCTCGATCCCAGGATCCTGAGCTGAAGCCAGAGGCTTTAACCCACTGAGCCACCCAGGCACCCCTATAAATTAGTGATATTGATGTCTCTCACTATTATTGTATATTTGTCTATTTCTCCTGGTAATTCTGTCAGTTTTTGCCTAATGTATTTTGAAACTCTGGGTTTAAGTACATAAACATCTAAGATTGTTATGTTCTCTTGAAGAATTGAGTCCTTTGTTATGAAATAACCTTGTTTAACCCTTGTAATATTCCTTGTTCTGAAGTCTCCTTTGTTTGATATTACTGTAACTACCCTCCCTTTCTTTTGATTATTGTTAGGTATTCTTTCCATCCTTTTCCTTTTGGCCTGTGTCTTTAAAGTATGTTTTTTATAGAGACCATATATTGAGTCTTGCTTTTTCTCTCTGATATGACAGTGCATAGCTTCCATTTAAACTGAGTTCAATATTTGCCATCTTGCATTTTACCTTATCTTTTTCCTTTCCTTTCCATTTCCCTCTCTTTTTTTGCCTTCATTTGAAATAATTGAACATTTTTTGGATTACATTTTATTTCCCCACTGGCACAGTAACTGTATCTTTTTTTTTTTTTTTTTTTTTTTGGTGGTGGTGGTGGCAGTGGTTTTGGGTTTGTAGTATGCAACTTTAACCGATTGCCTTCAACTCTACTACTTTATATTGTACATAAAAACCTTACAACAGTATGCTTATATTTTCACTCCTGCACTCTGTTCCATTGTTGTCATATATGTATCATAATCCCTCAAAATACTATTTTTGCATCAAATGGTCAATTAATTTTTCAAGAGATGTAAAAATAAATTAACAGTCTTTATACATAACAACATATTTATAGTTTCTTGTGTTTTCCATTCTTTTGCATAGATCTGCATTTCTGTCAAGTTATCACTTTCCTTCAGCCTGAAGAAATTAATCTAATAATTCTTGTAGTGCTTATCTCCTAGTAATTAATTCTTTCTGTCTTTCTGTGTCTGAAAAGGTTTTTATTTTGCCTCAGTTTTCAAAGATATTTTCATAGGGAGTAGAATTCTAAGTTGACTTTTCCCTCTGGCACTGTCAAGTCATCCTTCCATTGTTTTCTACCTTGCATTTTTTCTGAGGAGCAATCTGCAATATTTCTTCTATTTGTTTCTTTATATGTTATTTTCTCTACTTTAGCTTTTTTTTTTTTTTTTTTTCTACTTTAGCTTTTTAAGGTATTTTCTTTCCACTGATTTTTAGCAGTTTGACTATAATGCCCCTTATTGTTCTTCATGTTCCTTTTGTGGAGGGTTTCATTGACCTTTTTGGATATATGGGTCCAAATTTGGAAAATATGCAAGCACTGTGTTTTTCAAAACTTTTTTGCTCCCCTTATCAAATTTCATCATACATCTTTTAGGCTGCTTGAAGTTGTCTCTCTGTTCATCAAACTATATTTTATTTATTTTTTTAGAGTTTTTTCCCTCAGTGTTTCATTTTAGATAATTTTATTATTTGAAGATATTTTGATACATCTTCAAGTTCACTAGTCATTTCCTCTATAGTGTTTTGTTTGCTGCTAATCTCATTCAATATATTTTTTTCATTGTATTTCTATCTCTAGAAGTTTGATTTGAGTCTTTCATACACCTTTATCCCTCTGTCATGTTCATGCTTTCTTCTTCTTCTTGAACAAACAGAGTATGTTTATCATAGTTTTTTTATGGTCCTCACACTAAATCTACCATATGAGAAATTCCTGGGTCTGTTTCTTTTTTTTTTTTTTTAAGATTTTATTCATTTGACAGACAGAGATCACAAATAGGCAGAGAGAGGAAGGGAAACAGGCTCCCCGCTGAGCAGAGAGCCCAATGCAGGGCTCAGTCCCAGGACCCTGAGATCATGACCTGAGCCAAAGGCAGAGACTCTAACCCACTGAGCCACCCAGGTGCCCCATGGGTCTATTTCTATTCTTGACTTTTACCTTCATCATGAGTTGTATTTCTTGCTTCTTTGCCTACCAGGTAATTTTTTATTGGGTGCTAGACTTTTACAAAGATCTTTAGAATATTTTCAAGCTTTGTTTTAAGGATCATTTGGAAACAGTTTGATCCTTTGGGTCTTTTCTTCAGGATTTGTTAGGTCCAGACAGCCTTTAGTCTAGGACTAAAATGGCTCACTACTGAGATAGTATTCTCTGAGGATCCTATTTAGTGATTAGTTAGGAGGTCTTTTCATTTTGACTGTCATGAACATTAGCTATTCTCATCCTATTGTAAACTCTTGGGATTGTTCCACCTACCTCTTGTCTTTCTGGTTCTTTCCCCAGCTTTGACAGTGTCATCATATGCATGTGATATATTCAGTTACTTATCAGTATTCACTGCTTATCAGTACTCAGTTACTTGTGTGGTGATTAAATTTCAAACAAGGTTATCACAATGTGTTAAGAATAATGGCACCTAATTCACAGCATACATAATTTCAGATCACCATATGGGTGGCACCAAACTAGGTCCTGGCAGTGCCAAGGTAGATAAAACTCAGTGTTTACATTCATGAAACTCATAGTCTATTGGCAAAGAAAGAGATGCAGACAAATTCAACATTGTGTAGCAAGTAGTGAAGAAAAATATTTCACAGCGGTTGATGGAGAAATTTAAAGGAGTGGGATCAAATTATTTGGATTTCTTTTCCACGTTAATTATTTTATCAGTCAAAATTTTCAGTATTTAAATTTTTTCCTATTGGAAGTAAAGCTAGTAATATTTATAATTAATTTAAAATAATTCAGTAAGTTCTGGTGAGTTTCCTGAAAGACACTATGGAAATTATAGTGTGCTATGCACTGTGGATAAGAAGGAATAATATGATTTTTACAATTTTTTCAGTAAAGATTGCAGATGAGCCTTAGAGTGGAATTAACCTAATAGATGAATAAGTTTTAAATAAGCCTTATCAAATCAGGGCTACATTACTCACCTGCTGTTTCGTTCTCTTTTTATCTAGAGGACCAGTCTTTGCAATATATTTTAAGGTTTTTAAGAGCAGGGGCTAACTCTTATTTTTCTTGTTCTGATTTATATGTCATCTATATTTTGGAAGACTGTGGCATGATAGCAGTTCAAAATTTGTTGAGTAATTGCTGTGAGCCTAAAGTGTTCTAAGGTTGATCTATGCGATATAGAATTTTTTTTTAATGTTTCCTGATTCTGCCTAAATCTAGAAAACAAAAACAAACAAGAAAGAGAAGAAGAAAGGAAAGGAATTGAAAGATGAAGGGAAGACAAATATAGGAAATACAGACCAGCACAGGGGGCTGCTTAGTATATATGCTATCCTACATCACCCACTCCCATTACCACATACACCTTTTGAAAATCTTTACTGGTATTTTTGAGATTCTGTATATTGGGACACATACTTGATTAGCAAATGTGGGTGACCATTGTAAATTTTAGGACTCTTAATTTTGCAGAACTGCTAGTGGTGTATGCATAGTTCATTCCAATTATCAAACAGGCTAAGAATCTTAGGCAAGTGTTACTACATTCATTTTCGTAAATGGAGAATTCAAGGCAAAATACATGTAAAGAAAAGTACAAGTAGAGAAAAGTCGGAATTGTTACTGTTCTTAGTGTGACTTAGTTCAGGTCACTCACCTTTATAGGTCTAAGATTAAATCGATGCTATAGTTCAGAGCTCTAATTCTTGTGTGTAATGACTTAGATCCTTGCCAGAATGGAGGTTCCTGTGTAGATGGAATGAATACTTTCTCCTGCCTGTGCCATCCTGGCTTTATTGGGGATAAGTGTCAGACAGACATGAATGAGTGTCTGAGTGAACCCTGTAAGAATGGAGGGACCTGTTCTGACTATGTCAACAGTTACACTTGCAAGTGCCAGTTGGGATTTGATGGAGTCCACTGTGAGAACAACATCGACGAGTGCACTGAGAGGTGAGCAACCCATACACTCAACAGCCACCGTGTCTTATGGGGAGAATGGAGAAAGGAGGGAAAACTACAGAGCACAATGCTGTGGTTGCAGAGCAGGGTAAGGTAGCTACCTGGGTCGCATTCCATTGTCTTCTGTTGCCTGCTTCCTGATTCCCTGTAGATGTGTAGTTAGCAGGTGAAAGGTCAGAGGTTGAAAAGCTTAGTGGGATGGACCATCATTTATTTCTAATGCTTAGGGAATAGGAAAAGTTATAATGCTGTTCCATTCTCCTCTTGGCCCCTTGTTCATTTCAGCTGACATTTTAAAATTCCTTTTTTTTTTTTTTTTTTTTGCAGTTTTGTCATTCCAGGTTGTTGTTGTTTTCAACAAGTTTGTTCTGTTTTTCTTTCAGAAATCTAGAGTCCAGACCTACTTATTTAGCATTTTTCTTATAAATTAAATTGATTTAGGGCTAAAATGAAATGTTACACATGGAAAACCACAGGACTGGGTAAAACCTGGAAACCCTCACTTTATAGGTTACTCCTGTAACCTTTTGGGTTGTAGAAATGAAGCAGGGACTCAGGTTGATTGACACCCAATCTAATTTGGAAAAAGAAAATTTATTAGATCTAGGAGTTTAAGATGCTCTGTAACATGTTAGATTCTAGGAACCTGACTTTTAAATAGCAGGTCAGAGGAACCAGGTTACATAGCTGGCATTGTTTTCTCTGCTTCTCAGCTCCTGTTTCAATGGTGGCACCTGTGTCGACGGGATTAACTCCTTCACTTGCTTGTGCCCTGTGGGCTTCACTGGCCCCTTCTGCCTCCATGAGATCAATGAATGCAGCTCTCATCCCTGCCTAAATGAAGGAATATGTGTTGATGGCCTGGGTACCTACCACTGCACCTGCCCCTTGGGCTACACAGGGAAAAACTGTCAGGTAATTAAATTTCAGCCCACGCACCTCCCTCAGAGTAACTGAATATTACACTTATTTTTCTTCTAAGTAGAATAAGCCCCTCCTAAAAAGGAAGATTCTGCCTCTCAGAGAAGTCTCTGAGATAAATCTGCATAACTTCTTAATAGCTGGTAGATTCCGAAATGGTGACACTGGCAAGATTATACAGATTTATAAGCATGAGATGGTTGTAACAGGCTAACCAAGAACTGCAGAGAAATACATGTGGAAAATAAGTGCATAGATAGTATTTATGTTGGGAATACAAAAAGGAAGACAATAGTCTAAAGTCTTTGAAGGTCAGATACAGTATCTAGGCAGAAAATAATGATTATTATGTCTTGCAGTGTTGTAATATTCTCTAAATTTTTTTTTAAAGATTTTATTTATTTATTTGTTAGAGAGAGAGAGAGAGCGAGCACAGGCAGACAGAGAGGCAGGCAGAGGCAGAGGGAGAAGCAGGCTCCCTGCCGAGCAAGGAGCCCGATGGTGGGACTCGATCCCAGGACGCTGGGATCATGACCTGAGCTGAAGGCAGCTACTTAACCAACTGAGCCACCCAGGCGTCCCTCTAAATTTTTTTTTTACATTTTTATAGACTCTCAGAGCCAATGAGGGCAAACTTTCATTTCTTGAAAGAAGAAACTGAGTCCCAAAGTGGGCAAAGTAATCTTTCCAGAGTTGCATACCAAACAGCATTATATTTATTTATTTTTATTTATTTTTAATTTATTTGTTTGAGAGAGAAAGAATAAATGAATGGGGAGAGGGACAGAGGGACAAGCAAACTCCCTGTTTTACGTGGAGCTGGACATGGAGCCCAATGTGGGGATTGATCCCAGGACCCTGAGATCATGACCTTAGCCAAAGTCAGATGTTAACTGAGCCATCCAGGCGCCCCACATTGTATTTAATTTTATGCTATTTTTACCTCTTAATGATAGGATGATAGAATAACAGAATTCCAGAGCATTTAGAACTAAGTGGCCAAATTTAACTAGACTTACAGGGTGCATTTCAGTTAGGCTTTGGTTATATTGGACATGCAAATAACCTACTTCTGCATATTAATTAAATAGCTTGATGCTGATTCTGTGGATCAGAAGGACATTCTTCCTTGGGCTCTTGCTCATTCTCAATGTGAGGTTCCATGTAGCAGGGCGTGCTCCACCCAAACGCACTGACCCCTTCTTTCGCAGGCACTCCATGAGTGTGACCGTGCTCTCCCTGGGGATCAAGTTACCAAATGCGAGTTATGGAGTTATGGGACTAGTCACTCATACTCTTTGCCTCGTGTTTTTCATAAGCCTGATTTTCTCCCCTCTAAGTAAGCTTTATGACAACTTTTAGGTTTATTAACAGGCTTTAAGTCCTTTTACTCATATTCACCTGGATATATTTGACTGAGACCCATGTAGATTTCTTTCACAGAATTAGCACAGGTGTTATGGACCTGTCTGACAGCTGTAATTTCTTTCTTTCTGGCTGTGCAGGGTGGCCACAGATCTGGACACAATCATAACATAGGGAATAACTTAAACTATTAGGTTCCTTCAAATTCTTAAACTTCTGTGATAAGAACTTTTTAAATAGCAGAGCTAAGAAGAATTAGACTATGTAAAATGATTGGATTACCTGAGAACATTGGACTATTTCAAGATGTGACTGAGGGCTCTTTTTTTTTTTAATTAGTGTGCTCTCCTTTGATTCTTAAAATTCAGTGTGTGTGACTTATTTTCTTCTTTTTTGATATTTGGATGTTGCTATATCCTTCTGTTTCAGACCCTGGTGAACCTCTGTAGTCGGTCTCCATGTAAAAACAAAGGTACTTGCATTCAGGAAAAAGCAGAGTCCCGATGCCTGTGTCCATCTGGATGGGCTGGTGCTTACTGTGATGTGCCTAATGTGTCCTGTGAGGTGGCCGCTTTCCACAGAGGTGAGCTCTGTACCCTCGGCTCCGGGGTCACTCCCCAAAGTATCGGCCAACTAGCAGCATTTTAGGGCAGATATTGTTAATCATGGGAGAGCAGACAGTGGTTGGTGGGTAGGGCTCTACAGAAAGGGTCTGAGATGGAAGGTGAAGAGGCAGAGGCGCAGGCTTAGAGATTCCAAAAAGAAATGTATATAAAATGAAATGAAGGCATATTCCACTTTCAGGACTTACTTCTTCTCTTTTCTTTTCTTTCTTTCTTTTTTTTTAAAGATTTATTTATTTTAGAGAGAGCAAGAGAGTGAGGGATGGGGAGGGGAGAGTGGAGAGGGAGAGAGAGAATCTGAAACAGATTCCATGCTCAGCATGGAGTCCAACATGGGCTCCATCCCACAACCCTGAGATCACTGCCTGAGTGAAGTCAAGACCCGGACACTTAACTGAGCCCCCCAGACCCCCAGGGCTGGTTTATTTTCAATATAAATCTGGTGCTGAGGGTCATGAACTAGATAAGAATACCATTATTTGGTCTGAACCTGACACGTGTGCTCTTCTTTGATTTCTACCCATACTCTGTTTCCTAGGGGTGTCCACTGACCACCTGTGTCAGCACTCCGGTGTCTGCATCAATGCTGGTAACTCGCATCACTGCCAGTGCCCCCTGGGCTACACCGGGAGCTACTGTGAGGAGCAGCTCGATGAGTGCTCGTCCAACCCTTGCCAGCACGGAGCCACCTGCAGGGACTTCATTGGCGGGTACAGATGTGAGGTAAGATGAGTGGGCAGATGTCAGAGACCTCCCAAAGATGGCGCATGTCTTGTGAGCACTAACATACTGAAGTTAGCTGCTTGTGACTTATTTTTACAATTTATAGATGTGTTTTTTAACCAATCATGATTATATATTGTTTACCAACCACCACCGGTTTCCATCCTTTGTATAATAAGTTCACATGGCTCTAGTAAGGTATTTTTGTAGAGGCCTGGAACCATCTCACTTGCATAGAGTTGCCTCAGGATTCAGAGCCAACTTCACTGCCAGAGTGCATTTCACAGGCCAGTAGCTCGGTGGCCCTTGGCACTTCCCTGAATAGCAGCTGAGATCGGAGAAGCCACTTTGAGGTGTGTCCTGAAGTTGCTTAGCCTGTTCCATGTAGCATCACACTAAGTATGACATGTATATATCTGAGGAAGTGTGTGTCTGTGAAGGAACATGGCACTGTCTTCCTGATGGTTGCGCTGATAATGGGTAGATCAAGATGTAAGCAAGACACCAGAGACTTGTATTTGACACCAATTCAGGCCACCCAGGACCACTGAGAAAAGCTTTGCTTCTCATAAATGAGCTAAAGATGGTCTCTTTATATTGGCCCCGCAGTTATTCCTTCAGAGAGGGCTGAGACCTGTTAGTTCAAAAGCCACCAGGACGAAACTCAAATTTTTACACATCCAGTTTTTCTAAAAATAGCCCTAATAAAGCATATTTTTAGCTATGTAGAGCCTTTCTGCTTTGCATAGTCTACAAAACTGCACCCAATATCTGCAAGCCATAGGTAAGCCCCAGGACCTAAAGACCCCAGGCCAGGGCTGCCCTTCAGAACTCTCTGACCCAGAGACTGTGGCCTGGCTGCACAAAACATGTAAGCCCCCTCTCTGTTACCCCCTTCCCTTGGAATTCACTTGCCCTCCTCTCCTTATCTTCTTGTCTGCTCTGGACAGTCTTATGCTGTGAGGGAAGCCTGCACATGCAAACCTGTCAAAGTATTGCCTAATAAAGCCACTTCACGGTCAGGGTTTTTTTCCTTGATCAGCCCTGAAAACCCTCAAACCCCTACATCTACCATGTTAGCTAACATGACCCTTCCCCGATCTCAGCCAGTTTCTCATACATATGTGTGGTTTCCTGAATCTAGAGATCAATAAATGCAGTGCGTTTACTACTATCCACACATACTGTTGGACTGAGTGAGTCATAGGGTCCTCATCGCATACCAAGGAATGCATATTTTAAAGATGGGAAAACCTAAATTGAGGAGCGATGAAAGTTTTGCACAAGCGTCAAATCTGAAATATCCCTCAGATTGTTGAGTCCTTGCCTTTGTTATAAAGTGGCTTTTCAGCTGGAAGATGTCAGTGTCAGGACACTGTAAGTTGGCCCTGCACTGGATGATTGGTAGGGCATGTGATGGTGCTGGAGAAGCATATAAGAGCTGGGTAGGGGCTGGGGGTGGGCAGGGGTATACAGCAACCTTCCGGATCTCATTTGCTCTGGTGGTTTGTTTCCAACAACGGTCCAATGTTTCTTCCTATTCGCTTGTTCCTATCAGTGTGTCCCAGGGTATCAGGGCGTCAATTGTGAGTATGAAGTAGATGAGTGCCAGAATCAGCCATGCCAGAACGGAGGCACCTGTGTCGACCTTGTGAACCACTTCAAGTGTTCCTGTCCACCAGGCACTCGAGGTATGACATCAGCCCTACACGTCTCCATCTAGGGCATTTTCTTACGTTATAAATCCATTTTTAGTGTGGAGGAGGTTTTAAAAAATTAAGCATTTAGTTCTGGATTCCGGTAACTCAGGCCATTGCACTCTCTCATCTCTTGCCTAGCTCTGATGTTCTGACTCATGTTCTCAGTTCTTTCTGGTTGTTGTTGACATCTTATGTTCCATGAAACACGGAATGTGGAAATGATGCAGTGTTGCAACAAAATTAGCCTGATTGGCAAGATTTCTTGGTGCTTCAAGGAAAAATAACTAGTGGTCTCTTGAATAGATAATTCACATTTACTAGCTTCTGTATTTTTTAAAACTTGCCAAGTATTGCCTCCATAAAGTGGGGGATTGAATGAAATGAAAACATTTGCCTATTTTCATAAGCCCAGGGGAGGAAGGTGATGCCCTAAGGCTGTAACTAAGAATTGCAGTAAAGCCTACGGAGTCTAACCCTAGACTGAACGATGGGGCATCAGTCTACTGTGGGCATTGCCCCGGCCTCTGAAGAGAGCTTGGAGTATTCTTTGTTAGAAGGGGTGTAGTTATAACCATTCTGAGCAGCCTGTAAAAAGAAAAAAGCTGAGCCCATCCACAATGGTGAGAAATTCATCTCAGTGTTGAAGAGAATAGAATGTCAGGGAAGTATTTATACTCTCTTAGACATTTGTGCAGTGAATTTTGATAATTTACCTTCCTTGGGTTCAGGGTTTGGCTAACTTAAAATAGGAGAGTACCCCACTGATAGGATAGTTACCAAGCAATGAGGTTAAAGAAGAAGAGAAAACTCAAGAGAAACAGACTTTAAATACAGGAAGATTTGTCTTGTGAAAAGGGGAGTAGTTCTCTGCTCTAGAAATCAATAGTTGAAAGAGAAGTAGAAGTGATTTTGATTCATTATTAGTTTGTTCCTTTTAATATGTTTACTCTTGACGACAAGCTCTAATTCTGGTGACAGATGAAACCTCAGATCTCAGTGGCTTGACACAACATTTGTCACTCAAAGTCGGAGTGTCTCTCTCTGTATCTAGCTATGAGGTTGCAAGCATTTGGCCTCCAAAGCCTCCGCAGCAGAAGAGGAGGGACAGACTTGTAGGGTCATTGCAGCAGCTCTCCTTGCCTCAGTCTGGACATGACACCCATCATTATTGCTCATAGTACATTGGCCAGAATTAGTAAAACGGTCTCAATCTGACTCCAGGAGAGACTGGGGATGTGGGAGAGCACATAGATATTCATTGCACACTAAGAATTCTGCTGTGCTGTGAATGTTCTATGAATTACATATGTTAGCTCTAGAACGGACCCTTTCATAATGCAACAAAAGTTCTCTTTTCTGTTTGTTAAAGATGGCTTAAACAATAGTTTTGCTATTAGTATTGACTATTAGTATTTTGAATATGTCATTCTACTGCTTTTTCTTAATAATTTTTTTTTATTATGTTATGTCAGTTACCCTTAGTTTTTGATGTAGTGTTCCATGATTCATTGTTGGCATCCTACTGCTTTTTGACCTCCAGGTTTTTGTTTTTGTCTTTTAAGGGGAAATCAGCTGTTAACCTTATTGAGGATCCCTTGTTTGTGATAAGTTGCTTCTCCCTTGGTACTTTCAAAATGCTCTCTTTGTCTTTGTCTTATGACCTTTTGCTTATGATATGTGTAGGTTTGGATCTCTTTGAATTTATCATGCTTAGTATTCATTGAGTTATCATACTATGTGTGCTTGGTTAGGTATGTAGACTGGTATTTATTTCTCCTGGCTTGACTTCTCTGGCCATTGGTCAGCCTCCAGGGGACTGTCAGATCCTCTAAGTTCATTGTGAGAGTTATCACAATGATTGTTTTTATTTCAGTATTCCTGAGCTTTGGATCTTGGCCTGGGGGCACCTCTGGTTCCAGGTCAAGGACTAACTGTTGTGCGTATCCCTACTACCTTGCTTCAGGCAGAGGTTGAGTTCATTCTCAATCAGTAGTTCTGTGTATTATTGCTGGTTCCATTCTGATGGGAGGCTAAGCATCAGTGTTCATTTTACTAGCAGCTTGTAATTACCAAATATTCAGTGTCAGTGGGATCACAATCTTGTTTTGTTTTTTACTGTCTTGTTTTTTATTTAGTTTGCAAATAGCTAATATATGCATATGTCCCAAATTTTATATATAGACACACACATGCTTAAAAATTCTCTTTTCATTCCCCTTCCCTATACCTAGTTCTCCCTCTCCCACAAGCAAATAACCTCCACTTTGTTTTACTTTCTTGTGTATCTTATAGTTTTTTTAATGTGCCCTTCAGAATTTCTTTATGTATATAGAAGCCATATACAAAGATATTTTTATTTACCCCTCTTCTTACTTTGAAGATAGGGTATTAGATAAACTCTTACACTTGATTTTTTTTTTTACTTAATTGGAGATGGTTCCATAACAATTTATAGAACTTCCTTAATCTTTTTCATCCTGTAGAATTTTGAGTAGAGTATATAGAACCAAAGTCCTAGTGATAGAACTTTGGGTTTCTTGCATGTGTATATTTGTAGATAAATTTACAGAAATGGAATTGCTGGATTAGAGAATTATGTGCATTTGTAACTTAGATTAATATTGATGATTCATAGTGTATGAGCATACTGGCTTCTTCTCAGTCAGGATAAATGTATTTTCTTCTATGAGTCATTTGGTTATCCTCTTTCAGTGGTTTCTCTGTTTGTATCTATATCTTTTTTCCCCTAATACATTGTTCATCTTAATATTTTATAGAGATTAACTATGATACAAAATATTGTCAATATATTATTTCTTGTCTTTGATTTTCTTTATAATTTTTTTCATGCAGAGCTTTTTATTTTTATTTTTTTAAGATTTATTTATTTTAGAGAGCAGGGAGAGGGACAAAGGGAGAGAGAGAGAGAGAATCTCAAGCAAACTCTGCGCTGAATGCAGAGCCCAAGGCGGGGCTCAGTCTTAGGTACCCAAGATCATGACTTGAGCTGAAACCAAGAGTCGGATGCTCAACTGACTGAGCCATGCAGGCACACTTGGAGCTTATTCCTTTTAATCAGATTGGATTTATCAGCCTTTTTTTTTATGGCTTCTGGATTTTGAATCCTAGTCAGCAATACTTTCTATACTCTCAGTATATAAAGGAATTATCCCATATTTTCTTCAAGTACTAGAATATTGTAGCACTTTTTTCCATATGGCTACTGATTTTTCCCAACACAATTTACTGAATATTTGATCTTTTATGCAATAATTTGAGATGGCAACTTTATCAAATTCTAAATTCCCTTGTGTAACTGGGTGTTATTCTGGACTTTTCCTTTTTCTTTCTTTCTTTTCTTTTTTGCTTTATTGTTATGTTAATTTATCAATACCACTCTGTTCTAATTATTAAGGATCTTTGTTTTCAGGGTTTTCCAGGTTATGGTTATAGTTTGTTTTTTCAATACCACTCTGTTCTAATTATTAAGGATCTTTGTTTTCAGGGTTTTCCAGACTATGGTTATAGTTTGTTTTTTCATATAACTTTAGAATCAGATTATCCATTAAAAAATTCTGGTGACATTTTTTATGGGGTCATATTACATTTATGAATCTATGTAAGGAAAACTGACATCTTTAATATGAGGAGTCTTCATAACCAAATCATAACATCTTCTCATTTATTCAGATCTCCTTTTGTGTCTTTCAGAGCTGTTTTAAAGTTTTCATATAGGTATAGTACATTTCTTTTTTAAATTATTCCTATAATTTTGTCTTTTGATATTGCTATTGAAAATGAGGTCTTTTCATCCTTTTTCAAAAAAGATTTTATTTGAGAGAGAAAAAGAACATGAGCAGGGGGGGCGGGCAGAGAGAGAGGGAGAGGGACAAGTAGACTCCCTACTGAGCATGGTGCCCAAGCTGGGGGCTCCATCCCAGAACCCTGGATCGTGACCTGAGCCAAAGTCAGACACTTAACTGACTGAGCCACCCAGATGCTCTCTTTTTCCTTTTTAATAGTCTTGCTTATCTTAGTGTATGCTACAAATATAAGTGGCAAGAATACATAACTGTTTTGCTTTCTTTTGTGATTTTTTAAATCATTCATGGAACCGTCTCTAGAATTGTTATTAGTTTCTTTTGTACTCTCAAGAATATTTACAGATTTCATACTATATGGCTCACTTATATCTATAGTACATTAAATGAGTGCTATTTTAAATGGAATAACCTTTGAGCTCTCAACAGGATATTTTCCCTATAATTTTTAAAAATAAACAGCTAGGGACGCCTGGGTGGCTCAGTTGGTTAAGCGACTGCCTTTGGCTCAGGTCATGATCCCAGCGTCCTGGGATCGAGTCCCGCATCGGGCTCCTTGCTCGGCAGGGAGCCTGCTTCTCCCTCTGCCTCTGTCTGCCTGTGCTCAATCGCTCGCTCTAACTAATAAATAAAATCTAAAAAAAAATAAAAAATAAAAATAAACAGCTAGTACACATTATTTTACAGGAAAAAAGTCAGTGGTCTAAAACCTAACTATATAACTCAAAATTTAGTTCTAGTTCTTACCAATATTTTTACATACTTATAATCTATATGCTGATTGTGATAGTCTCTTTTGAACTATTTTTATAGTTTGAATAATGGGAATAAAGTAAGAAAATTTGCTGGGTGTCTCTTAAGCTCCAGTCTCCCCATCTCTCAGGTGGAACAAAGAATGCTGGCTACTGCCCAGGGGACTGCTTCGGTGGATTGTGTGGGAGAGTACCTGTGAAGACCTGAGCACATTCTTTCCTTGGCCCTTACTGGTCACTGGGAGGATGGAAGATTCTCCTTGCCTGACCTAGAAGATCCCATCGCAGATTGAGACATGTAACCTGAATAACTGCTCTCTTCAGCTGGAAAGCAGTGTTCCAAAGAATGTCATCATTCTCTGTGTCTTCTCTCTTTCCTCCAGGCCTGCTTTGTGAAGAGAACATTGATGACTGTGCTGGGGGTCCCCACTGCCTTAATGGTGGTCAGTGTGTGGATAGGATCGGGGGCTACAGTTGTCGCTGCCTACCTGGCTTTGCCGGAGAGCGGTGTGAGGGGGACATCAACGAGTGCCTCTCAAACCCCTGCAGCTCTGAGGGCAGCCTGGACTGCATCCAGCTAACCAATGACTACCTGTGTGTCTGCCGCAACGCCTTCACTGGTGAGTCTCTCCAGCACCCCCAGCACTCTGCCTCAGAGGGGCTTTGAGTGAGGAAATTTGAGTGAAGGATGTATGTCACCTATTGGACCCAAGTGTAGCTTTTTTCTTACATAGGAAAAACTAGGCCAGCATAATTCGGAGGCACAGTTTTTCCTAAGGTCTGTGCTTCATGGATGTTAGAGTCTACCTCTGCCTTTTTTGTTTTTCCTCAGGTGCTTTCTCTTTTGTTATACACTGATGATAATCATACTAGAGCAGAAATACAAAAAAAGAAATAGAATGCTGGGAGTGGTTGAGCAAAATAACACTTTTTAATTGGGGCAAAATACATATAACATAAAGTGTACCATCTTAACCATTTTTTAAAAGATTTTATTTATTTATTTGACAGAGAGAGATCACAAGTAGGCAGAGAGAGAGGCAGTCAGAGAGAGTAGGGGAAGCAGGCTCCCCGCTGAGCAGAGAGCCCAATGCGGGCCTCGATCCCAGGACCCTGAGACCATGACCTGAACCAAAGGCAGAGGCTTAACCCACTGAGCCACCCAGGCACCCCCATCGTAACCATTTTTAAGTGTACAGTTCAGTGATATTAAATACGTTCACATTGCTGTGCTGCCAACACCAAATCCATCCACAGAACTCTTTCATCTGAGAAAAATAATGACTTGTGTTCAGAAACCATGCATCTGCTCTGACTTCATCACCCTGTCTCCTTTGGCATGTAATAATAACCTGTTTTACTGGGTAGTCACTGCCACTTCTCTCCACGTCTGGAACCCAGAAATGATTAGGATCTTCTAGGTCACCTAAGAGGAGTAGGTCTGAATTGGGATGTGTTTAAGCAAAACCAGTTCATGAGGGTATGTACTGGAAAGCTGCAGGTGTATGTATGACCTGCACAGCTAAGAGTTAGCCATGCTCCCAGTCTCTTCTCAAGCTTCTTCTTTATCTTCACAGAGCATAAAGATGACCAAGTCCTGCCTCAGAATGGGCGCTTGTCATAGGCACTTATTAGTTATTTCTGAAGATGGGCAGCTTGGTGACTTCGGGGGACTGCAGTAGTATCTAACAGTGGCAGTGTCATCAGATACTCAGAAGTCTGCCTGGCATTTCTGGAGTCGTTCCAGACCTTGTGCTATAGTAGTATTCCTTGGGAGTCAGGTGATAGGCTGCAGTAGCCTCCTGAGTACTAATTTGGCAAGTTGGACTCAGCTGCATTGTGAGCCCATCTCTAGACCTCCTTCCTTCCAATTTTAAAGAGATGTTACTTTTAAGAACTTTGGTAATTTATGAAGAATGGGAGGTATTTTGCACTGTGGAAGATGCCTGGATGAGATATCAAAAAAGAAAACCATCTATTATGAACATCATGCCTATTGAGGCAATGCTGGCCACAGAGAGTGTGAACGGTCTGTCCGGCAGCCTCATGTTGGCCATGAGGTGCTTGGGAAGCCAGAGAAGCAAACCTGGCTGCTGTTTCTTTCATTGCCTCTGAGGCTTCCTTTTTCTGGAAACCCTGACAAGCACTTACAAAGAAAGAGGGAAACAGATGAAGGAAGGATTAAAGACTTCCTTGAATTTGGGTCCCACCACCAGGAAGGAGTGGTGATGCATTGTCCACACTTGTGATTGAAAAGAGTCCCTCGAGCTCTCTGGGTATAATTATTGTGGGATGTGGTGGCTGAGATGCACATTGAGGGGCCATCTGTCCCTGAGCCCCATGTCCATGTGACGGCTGCTCTTGGGTAGCGGCTGCTGCTGTGATTTGAAGAGACAGGCACACGTAACCCTTGCCTCTTAATCCTGACTGGCCAAAACTATGACTAGTTTGACTTCCCCTAGGTTCCAGCTGCTTACTTCACTTTATCATGCAGCAGTGGCCTCAAGATGCCTTCTGTTTTAGAATTATCTCTAGAAGAAATTAACTGTGGAAAAAATTCAGTTCTATTTTGAAGCAGTGCCGATCAGATTACAGAATGGCTAGAAAATGATTGAAAAGAGATGTTACGGATGAAAATTCTCTGTAAGCTACAAATCACCACTTGGATGTGTTGGCCCAGTGTAGCCTCTCCTGTGAAGTTGACAGTTTTAACAAAATGCACTGGATAGTTTTGGTAAATGTTTCTTTTGGTTTATGAAAGCTAAAGTATCTTTCAAAAAAAATTAAAAAGCTGAGGTGTCCTTTTCTTTTCCTTCTCTTTTTCCTTTCTCTTGGTCAGATTAGAGTGATTTTTCACATCCCTGTCCACCCTGTTTTGTGTGTCGGGGATGTGTGCCACATATACTTACTGTGTGGGCAGGACAGATGGGGGTATTGGCCTGAGGCAGTGGTGGTCCAGTGAATGTTTTCCTCATCTTCTCATGTTCACTTGGGCTTAGGACTCAGCTCGCACTTCTTGCCCCATCCCTCACTATTTGGGTAGCTCCCGTCCCAATAGCACTCAGTTCAATAACTGCAGTTACTACTCCTCCCTTTTAAAACTTCTTTCTATTTTCTGCTTTGAGGTCGTCACTGTGAAACTTTCATTGATGTGTGTCCCCAGATGCCTTGCCTGAATGGGGGGACTTGTGCTGTGGCCAGCAATATGCCTGATGGTTTCATTTGTCGTTGTCCCCCGGTAAGTGCCATGTTGGGGCATGCTCTCTTTCATACAGTCTGGACAAAGTTGAGATTAAACCTGGTTTTTCCACACTCCATCTGGAACTTCTTGGTGTGGAGATTGATTAATTTTAGCTCCTTCACAAAAAAGTGCTGGGGTTTCCCATTTAAAGCTGTTAAGATACTCCCAGAAAGAGTGAGCTCCCTATTCTATGACTCTCAGTCTTTAGAAGCACTAAGAGAAATCCACGGGAAGTGGTGGAATATTCCTTTGAAAACAAGACTAGTGTCTCTGGCTTCTGGGTGTGCTCCCAGATTGGGGCAGAGTTGGTTGGAAATGCTACTCTGCTTATACTCCTTAGCAGGGACTATTTGGGAGCAAGCTGCATATTATACTAGAAGGAAGCCTATTTTTAGCCACTTGGTGTGAAAACTCTTTGTCCTCTGCCAGGGGCTAAAACCTCCCTAAAACAGAGATCACTCTGTGTGAGGACATACCGAAGGGAGACCTGTGCAGTAACCTTGGTCTGGCTGAGCAGGAAGTATAAGAATAAAATGATACGGAAAGCTTATTAGATGCACCAGACTCCTGAAATAACGTCTCTCTCCCCCGCCCCGAAAGCCATTATATAAATGGTCTAAGGACAGCTAGGGAAGTTGCTTATAGATTGTTATCTGAGTTTTATCCCACCTATGACCTGTGGATTTAATTTCTGGAAGTGAGCTCTTAAAGTGAGCGAATTCTACATTCATCCCATGGGACCTGCATCTCTGACCTTAGGTCGACTTGAAGAGGCTTCCTCCTAGAACATGGTGCAGGAGGGTACATGGAGGGATCTTAGCCATGTTTCTAATCTTTATTGTTTAGAGGTGTGGCAGAGAAGGGATTGGGAGGAAAAATGAGGCCCACTATCCTCATTTGTTCACTGATTTCCACAGGGATTCTCCGGGGCAAGATGTCAGAGCAGCTGCGGACAAGTGAAGTGCAGAAGAGGGGAGCAGTGTGTGCACACAGCCTCAGGACCCCGCTGCTTCTGCCCAAACCCCCAGGACTGCGAATCAGGCTGTGCCAGTAGCCCCTGCCAACATGGGGGTAGCTGCTATCCTCAGCGCCAGCCTCCTTACTACTCTTGCCAGTGTTCTCCACCATTCTGGGGCAGCCACTGTGAACTTTACATGGCCCCCACTAGCACCCCTCCTGCCACCTGCCTGAGCCAGTACTGTGCCGACAAAGCTCGGGACGGCGTCTGCGATGAGGCCTGCAACAGCCATGCCTGCCAGTGGGATGGGGGTGACTGTTCCCTGACCATGGAGAACCCCTGGGCCAACTGCTCTTCCCCACTTCCCTGCTGGGATTACATCAACAACCAGTGTGATGAGCTGTGTAACACAGCCGAGTGCCTTTTTGACAATTTTGAATGCCAGGGGAACAGCAAGACATGCAAGTAAGAGTCCAGGGTCCCCAGAAGCTGAGGGAGACTATCACTAACACACCTCAGTTCTTCGTTCTTGCTCCTAACCACTCCAGGGCTTCAGCCCAAGCTGCCTCTGCTGTTCAGACTGGTGCCCTGAGACCCTCTTCCTGGTGTCAGCCTTGCCCCGCCGCACGCTGCCCTGTGCTCCCCCTTGCTGACAGAGGTCCAGGAAAGCTCATGCACAGCCACCCTCTCTCTGCCTCTCTCTGCCTTCTCACCTGCTGCTCTCACGACCTCCTAGGGGAAATAAGTTTTGGAAGTGGTGTTACCCATTCCCAGGCAGCCTCTCACATAATCTGCCTGCAGGATGAATGAAAAGGTCTGTACCTCTCTCTGTTTACCCCATCCCTTTCTTTTAGACAGCATTTCCCCATCTAGATTTATCAGGAAGCATAAGCCAGATCAGGCTACTTAACCCTCGTAGTCATTACTATGGCAGTTACAAGGTGCTTTATGGTTAAATAACAATTTTCCTTTTAGCTCTTCCATTTAATTTAACCTCAGTGAGCTCTCAACAACCTTATAAGGCATAATTACTGTCAATGGTCTTTCACAGGTGAGGGAACTAAGACGTGGGAGGTTGGAGAACTTGCCAGAGCACATACAGTTATTGCCGACTCCCAAATTCAATGAGCCAGTGTGGCAAGTTGTACCAGTGGCATAACTCTCAAGGGATGGGAGTGGGGAGAAGGACATGAAATGATTTGTGCAGCATTTAGAGATTGGGTCTCTAAATTTCCTAATTTGGAGACCCAATTTCCTGTTTCCAGTATTTGAAAGAGGCTCTACGTGCTCTGGCACAGATTTAAATCTGGTTCCGTGTATCACACGCACCTCTCTGCACCTGCCTTCCAGAGCTAAGATTCAATCTTGTTTGGGAAGGAACTGGGCCATACTGACATGGTCCTCTGTAGAGTCCTGATGGTTCAGTTCCTGGAGGTACCTTTTACTTCCAGAAGTTCACTGTTAACTCACTAGGTGTAGTGGATTTAAAAAAAGAGAGGAAGCATGTACCTGGTTGATTTTTGTTTCAGGTGTTCAGCTTTGCTTACAAATCTGACTTAAGATCACCAGTTGCCTGAGGGGCTGTGAGCCCTGCAGCATAGGGAGCAGCACAGTGTTGTTTCTCCTTTGGGGAGCACTAGATGATATGTACTCTATGCTTTCGGGGGTAGGAGATTCGGCAAAGGGATCTGATCTGGGCCACAGGAGGTAGGTGGGGAAAGCCACAGTAGTTCCAAGTAGAAAACCAAATAATGCGGCAGTCTATTCTGAACTGTTTCCTTGTTCTCTCCTACTTCTGCCTCCTGCCTAGGTATGACAAATACTGTGCAGACCACTTCAAAGACAACCACTGTGACCAGGGATGCAACAGTGAGGAGTGTGGCTGGGATGGGCTGGACTGTGCTGCTGATCGGCCAGAGAACCTGGCAGAGGGGACCCTGGTTATAGTGGTGCTCATGCCCCCTGAGCAGCTGCTCCAGGACGCCCGCAGCTTCTTGCGGGCACTGGGTACCCTGCTCCATACCAACCTGCACATTAAACGGGACTCGCAGGGGGCACTCATGGTCTACCCCTACTATGGTGAGAAGTCAGCTGCCATGAAGAAGCAGAGGATGACTCGAAGGTCCCTTCCTGATGATCAAGAACAGGAGGTGGCTGGGTAGGTGTTTGGTTTCTAGACCTCTTTAAGCTTTCTTCTTAACTTTTTAAAGTTTATAAAGCTGAGTACTTTGATACATAAAGGTTATAGCTGAACCTGTAAAAATGCAGAGCTCAGAGAATTAGAACAGCCCACCAAGTAAGACAAACAAACCCATTTGCCAGTATGTGTGTTTAAGGGTAAAGGTTTGCCTTGGTCCTGGTGTCCTGAGAGGTGCATTGGAGCAAGCAGAAGGCAGGATGTCAGGGAGGCCTCCTCAAATGCCAGAATCTGTAACCCTTTGCCAGGGTTGCCTCAGATCCCTTCAGTACTACTCTTCTTTTGTAATAATGATTGCCTTCTGTTCGTAGAAGTCTCTATAATCATCTTAAATTGTGTCTTTGCACCCCACTTTTTGTTCGTGTATCCCACAACTCTAGCTAGCTAGGATCCAGATGCAGAGACAAAGGAGAATGAGGACCAGCTTTACCCACTTTCCTCACTTGGTCTTGTGTTACCTCAGTCATAAGGCGCAGACACAGCAGGCCAAGGAAGGTGAGACAGAGTCCCAGTGGGAATTAGTGGTTAGGATCTAAAGGGACAGGATCTTAATTTCTAAGATCTTTCAAGGCAGCATCACAGAGCTGAAGAGCCCAGTGCTGAAGGTGAGGAAGGAAGGCTCATGTAATCCTTTTTAACTTTGCTGTTTAACTGACACCTTTCTGTTTTCTCACAATTTCCCTTGGCATCCCACAGCTCTAAGGTATTTCTGGAAATTGACAACCGCCAGTGTGTTCAAGATTCAGACCAGTGTTTCAAGAACACAGATGCAGCAGCAGCTCTTCTGGCTTCTCATGCCATCCAGGGGACCCTGTCCTACCCTCTTGTGTCTGTCGTCAGTGAGTAGCACTGGTGTTAAGGGGAAAGTTTGGGGCAGGGGAGGCGTTACTTGGGGGCAGGGAGAAAAGGGCACACTTTTCATTGTGCAGCTCTGTATTTCAGGGCTGGTGAGGTCAATCAATCCATGCCTTCTAAATGAATTTATGCTAATATTGAAAGGTTTATTCAGCACTTTCCCTGTCCCTCTGCACTTCCAGGTGAATCTCTGACTCCAAAACCCACTCAGCTTCTGTATCTACTTGCTGTTGCTGTTGTCATTATCCTGTTTATTATCCTGCTGGGAGTAATCATGGCGAAACGAAAGCGTAAGCATGGCTCCCTCTGGCTGCCTGAAGGTTTTACCCTTCGCCGAGACTCCAGCAATCACAAGCGTCGTGAGCCAGTGGGACAGGATGCTGTGGGGCTGAAGTAAGATGGTTTACAGCAAACTACTATTGACAATAGTAAAAAGCAGGGATAGATCAGAAAGGAGATCTTATTGAATTGTGATTTTAAATTTCAAGCTCCGGCGACACCACAGTATCACACTTGGCCATGATTCTGAATTCCTCCTGAGTAACTATGAAATAATAGAGTATGGATGCTTCTGTTCAGTACATATTTAAGTGGTAATGCTCAGCTTTTTTGTAGAAGCACACTTTTGTTGTAAGCTCCTAATACATGGGAAAGGAAAGGACTTTTACTCAGGCAGTGGGACATAAAATAGTACCCATCCTTTCTGGGCCACAGCCCCTGAAAGTCTTTGAGGATAGCCATAGAAAAAGTATTAAAAACCACTATATTAGTTTACGATGTAACCTCTGCTCTTGTTTTTCCCCTTTTTAATTTTGTTCTATCAGAAATCTCTCTGTGCAAGTCTCAGAGGCTAACCTAATTGGTTCTGGAACAAGTGAACATTGGGTTGATGATGAAGGGCCCCAGCCAAAGAAAGCCAAGGTAAGGTGGCCATGGTAGAACCACCATTGTCAGCCACTATCTGGTCACACTTCATATTTCTGTCTTTTGGTATCTGGAGTGTCCCAAATGGGAGAACAGGGTGGTAGTCTTTATATGCTGCCCAGGCACTGGCTAACCCTGGTTGTCCTGAAAGGTAAAAATTGTTAGGTCATCAATGGCCTTGGGTTTCCTCCATATGTGTTTCAGTAAGAACTCTTTAAAAATAATAAAACAAACATGTTTAATTCCTTCAGAATCTTGCTGATGGTAGCCAAATAAGGACTGATGTGTATTAAAACTTACTTCCTTTTTGGCTAGATTTCTCCCTTATCCTCTCTGGATATTCCTTCTAGAAAGGAAGTTGTAGATACACAGAAGAAGAAAGGCAGTGACCATTGAATTTGGAGGTTCTGCATTAAAACCATATAGAAGTAAGAGGTAGATCAGGCTGAAGCTGATGTAAAGAAGGAGACCATCCATCCCTACCTGTACATGGCTGGGATATACATATATTCATGATACTCTAAAGTGGCTTGAAGATATGCATGCTTGAGGAATACAGGGATGCAGTACTGGATGACGGCAATAACATTGCTTTAGTTAGAATCAGAACTGGATTCGGATCCCAAACTCTGCTACTTGGTAGCTAGAAAATTACTTACTTCTTTGTACCTGATTGTCATTTTCTGTAAAATAGGGAGTTGTGAAGATAAAATACGGCAATACATGTGAAGCACCCTACCCATTTTCTATCAGATAGTAAATATTCAGTAAAGGGTAACTGCTTTTTAAAGTAGTATAGTAATTATTGCCCAACAAGTACATCCCTGGTGCTTGCTATGCACTGGACACCGTGTTAGGTACAGGGAAGTTGTGTTAACTAAGGCTTATTTCCTGTTCTCATGAACCTTACTATCTAGTGGTAGAGACTGCCATGCAATGCCTTGTAAGCACTTAACACAATAGTTAAGTAGAGGTAAGCAGAGAGTGCTTTTTGGGACCAACCAGAGGAATTAAAGTCCAATTTTATTTGAAGGGTGGGTAGGAGTTAGATAAAGACATGGCAGGCAGCAGGGACAACACAGGCAAAAGTCCAGAAGCAAGGAAATGGTGCTTCAGGGATCTGTAGATAGCATATTTGGTAAGTGAAATAGATGGCATAAGGCTGAAGCCTGGAGTTTGGGATGGGGAAGTTGAGAGAGTTTTATGGATGGTGCAGAAGAGGGTGATAGGACCCACCTCCTGGGAGCAGCAGGAAGCTGGTGTGGATGATGCCCTGGAGGGTGGAGTAGAAGGAGAAGGAGAGAGAAATGAGTGGAAGATTCTGGATTAGCTCCTTGTCCACAGTTCCTAATGGTGGGCCAGGTCAACAAGGAGCACTGTTTTCCCCTGTCAGGCTGAAGATGAGGCTTTGCTCTCAGAGGAAGATGATGCCATCGATCGACGACCATGGACACAGCAGCACCTTGAGGCTGCAGATATCCGCAGGACACCGTCGCTGGCACTCACTCCTCCACAGGCGGAGCAGGAGGTGGACGTGCTAGATGTGAATGTCCGTGGCCCAGGTCAGCAGCCGCAAGCCTCCACCTTTCCACCTGCCATGCCTGCCCTTGGTTCTAGGTTGTGCCTTTGTCTGTTCCACTTGGTGATATGGCCCCTGCTGATTGCACAGATGAAATCAGCATGAGGAAATGAATGCTTAGGGGTACAGGCATGCAGAAATTATAAACCTGTGTGAGAAGAAGGAAAGGTTTCACATTGCCTCATGGACAGCATGCTTGGGAATAGATAGGCTGATTATATGGGAAATATTTTAGTAGTTTAGGAAAGTAATATCCCAAAGCAGAGGGATAGAAAATTAGTTTAGTTGATACCTTAGTGCACATCATTCTGTTAACACCGCACATTTTAAAATGTGGCCCAGTTTAAAATAACATAGCACTTAGGAATTTAAACACAAAGACTTAACTTAGAGGAGAGCCCTAGCTTAAAAAGACTCTTACTTTCCCATTACTCTTCACAGAAAGGACATTATAAGAGGAAAAGTAGGTGGCAGATATAAAACTAACTTCCATGTACCACGGGAAGCCTAGGGATTTTTTTCCCCCACAAGAATAACTTTATTCAGACGGAACTGTTCCAACAGTTGGGCTAATTGAACATTAATGTCCTTCTCCTCCTTGAATACTTTTTGGAAAATTCCTTTCTTATAGATGGGTGCACCCCACTGATGCTGGCTTCTCTCCGAGGAGGCAGCTCAGATATGAGCGATGAAGATGAAGATGGAGAGGACTCTTCTGCCAACATCATCACAGACTTGGTCTACCAAGGTGCCAGCTTGCAGGCCCAGACAGACCGGACCGGTGAGATGGCACTGCACCTTGCAGCCCGCTACTCAAGGGCTGATGCTGCCAAGCGTCTCCTGGATGCAGGTGCAGATGCCAACGCACAGGACAACATGGGCCGCTGCCCTCTCCATGCTGCAGTGGCAGCTGACGCCCAGGGGGTCTTCCAGGTAAAGAACAGGACTAGGGCTGATTCCCTGTGGATCTATAATGTTTCCTCTTTGCTAAGACACTTAATACATGATTATATTCATTCAAAAATTCTTTGAGAGAATATAGTGGGTGGTGGAGTCCTGCTTGCTGGGCAGAAGAGCAGGAAAAGAATGGCCCCAACTAACCTAACTCTAACAGCCAGATAACGGTAGAGCCAACAGCAGATTATAGCGGTTTCTAATTTTTAATCATTGTCCTTTTTGATGTGCCCAAATGCCTTCCAGGTGAATAGATCAGAGGGGAGAGGTACCTGTTATAATACTTTTGACTAGTATCAGCTTCTCCCTGTAGAGTTATCTGGCCATATGGACTTCCAGCTGCTCCTTGGTGGTTTTCTTGATGTGAATTTCCAGTGTATTCCTTGTTGCCCTTTTATTTTACCCTTGTGAGGAAACTGGAAGCATTCTAGTTCATCTTAAACTAGACACCATAATTGAGGTTGTGATATTTTACCACATCCCTCCTTTCTTTAGAACATAAAAGACATCACTTTCCATGAGCCATTGTCCCTTGAGTACCCATTTGTTTGTTCATTCATTCATTCATTCATTCAGTATTTATTGATTGAGTATGATAGAGTCTTGGACACAAAGATAACAAGCATTCCCTGCCCTCCAGGATCTCACAGTGTAGCGTCAGCTCTGTTGCTCTTGTTTCTTCTCTTAGCTTCATTATTTCTTGTCTCTAGGTGACTCTCTTTTCTGGACTTTCTCATCTTCTAGATTCTGATTCGCAACCGTGTAACTGATTTGGATGCTAGGATGAATGATGGCACTACACCACTGATCCTGGCTGCCCGCCTAGCTGTGGAGGGAATGGTGGCAGAACTGATCAACTGTCAAGCAGATGTGAATGCAGTGGATGACCATGGTAGGTCCAAGAGGCGGGGAGTCAGACTCTTGCCTGCAAAGCATGCCCCTGAGGGGAAAATCATTACATGATCCTTGTAGAATTTCCCAGTTTGAATCCAGCATAGACTCTTTGTTCTTCCTTTCAACATTTTGAGTTCAGAGAACTAAGCCGGTGGGAAGTTCACAGACAAAGATAGGAAGAGATTTTTAGTGAGGGTTCTTGGATCCCAAAGCCAGCCTGTGAAAGGCTTGCCTCTGTGGGCTCCCAGGCATACCATGCTCAATATGAGGACTTGTGAACTGACTTCACTAGAGGGCTATGGACAATATCTTAAATAGACATCCTGGTGTGTGCTAAATAGATAGATTCTTGTCCTTGGTGTGGGATTCTGTCATGGGGAGGACATGGGTACCATAGATGAATGATCCTTTTACCTACGTGTCTTCTGAAAGCTAGGCAGCTTGTATTAAAGTATTTCTGGAACAGAAGAAAAGTAAGATAATACTTTGTTTTTTTCCCATGGACCCCTAGAGACAGCTGACTCGCTGCTGTCTGGGAAGTTCAAAGTTCCCTTGTATAAGTCATGATGGTTCTTTATACTGTGAGTAGGACGTGTCCCTCTACTCTGTTGGCTTACAAAATGTTTTTCCCTCTAGGAAAATCCGCTCTTCACTGGGCAGCTGCTGTCAATAACGTGGAGGCAACCCTTTTGCTGTTGAAAAACGGGGCCAACCGAGACATGCAAGATAACAAGGTACAGTCTGGGCTCTGAGCTGGAGGGCAGACCTCACAGTGCCTCAGGTTATGAAGCCTTCCCTTTTCTCCCATAGCTACTCTTGTGATTAATTCAGTCAGAGGGGGTCACAGGTTGAATAGGAGTTGGCTCTGAAGAGCTTGAGGGGAGGATATTGGGCTTACTCAGGGAAGTGTCCGGAGTGAGGCTTCTGCCTCCGCAGTACTCAGTCTGAAGCAGGCCGTCCTATAAATAATGTCATTGTAGCCTTCTCTGCCTTTCTCTTCTTTGACATTGCTCTTTCTCCTCTTCTCTTTTTGGCTCATGCCCACTTCCTTTTCTCTTGTTCATTTCCATTTTCTTTGCCGTGGCTCTTGTTTTGTTCTTGGATACCAGGGGTGTTTTCCTGTTTGCTTTTCTTCCTCTGAGTCTTAGGTCACGTTTCCCCCTCTCTTGCTCATCTTATCTTCTGTAGTTCCTCTTTCCCCTTATTTTAATTCTTTCTTGAACATGTTTAGTTTTCCTTTGCTTTTGCTTTCCCTTATTTTCCCACTTTAGGTTCTTCCCCTCCTACCTTTCTTGTTTTTAACTCCTTATCCTCTTAGAACCCTATTTTGGTAAGCTCAGTGGTCTTTTAATTAAATCTCTGGCTCAGGGACATGTTTTATTTTCCATATTCCCAACTAAGGAGACATCACCCTCAATGAGGCAATATTGCTTCTTGGAGAAGGATAAAATAATCTTACTCTTTTTACATATAAAGCCACAGATATCCAGTCAGTACACAGGCAGAAAGACATTTTATCTGTGGTATTAAAATTTTATACAGGGAGGCAGTTAGGAGAAAAATATCTGTGGGTTTGATAATAACAAAAGTTTGAGAAACACTGATTTATTCTCAAGAGTATTGCTAATTTTAATGTGCTACGTGGGCCTTTTCTGTAGGAAGAGACACCTCTGTTTCTTGCTGCCCGGGAGGGAAGCTATGAAGCAGCCAAGATCCTGTTAGACCATTTTGCCAATCGGGACATCACAGATCACATGGATCGTCTTCCCCGGGACGTGGCTCGGGACCGCATGCACCATGACATTGTGCGCCTCTTGGATGAGTACAATGTGACACCAAGCCCTCCAGGCACTGTGCTGACTTCTGCCCTCTCACCTGTGATCTGTGGGCCCAACAGATCTTTCCTGAGCCTAAAGCATACGCCAATGGGCAAGAAGCCTAGACGACCCAATACCAAGAGTACCATGCCCACTAGCCTCCCTAATCTTGCCAAGGAGGCCAAGGATGCCAAGGGTAGTAGGAGAAAGAAGTCCCTGAGTGACAAGGGTCAGCTGTCTGAGAGCTCAGTGACTTTATCCCCCGTTGATTCCTTAGAGTCTCCTCACACATACGTTTCTGACACCACATCCTCTCCAATGATTACATCCCCTGGAATCTTACAGGCCTCGCCCAACCCCATGCTGGCCCCTGCGGCCCCCCCTGCCCCAGTCCATGCACCGCATGCGCTGTCTTTCTCTAACCTGCATGAAATGCAGCCTTTGGCTCATGGGGCCAGCACTGTGCTTCCCTCAGTGAGCCAGCTGCTGTCCCACCACCACATTGTTCCCCCAGGCAGTGGCAGTGCGGGGAGCTTGAGTAGGCTCCATCCCGTTACTGTTCCAGCAGATTGGATGAGCCGCATGGAGGTGAATGAGACCCAGTACAATGAGATGTTTGGGATGGTTCTGGCTCCAGCTGAGGGCACGCACCCTGGCATAGCTCCCCAGAGCAGGCCACCTGAAGGGAAGCACATAACTACCCCTCGGGAGCCTTTGCCCCCCATTGTGACTTTCCAGCTAATTCCCAAAGGCGGTATTGCCCAACCAGCAGGGACTCCCCAGACTCAGTCCAACTGCCCTCCACCTGTTGCAGGCCCTGTACCCACCATGTACCAGATTCCAGAAATGGCTCGTTTGCCCAATATGGCTTTCCCCACTGCCATGATGCCCCAGCAGGATGGGCAGGTTGCTCAGACCATTCTCCCAGCCTATCATCCTTTTCCAGCCTCTGTGGGCAAGTACCCCACACCACCTTCACAGCATAGCTATGCTTCCTCAAATGCTGCTGAGCGAACACCCAGTCACAGCGGTCACCTGCAGGGTGAGCATCCCTACCTGACACCATCCCCAGAGTCTCCTGACCAGTGGTCAAGTTCATCACCGCACTCTGCTTCTGACTGGTCAGATGTGACCACCAGCCCTACCCCTGGGGGTGCTGGAGGAGGTCAGCGGGGACCTGGAACACACATGTCTGAGCCACCACGCAGCAACATGCAGGTTTATGCATGAAAGAGTCTGCCTCCAGTGTAGGGACAGAGCTGCCTATTGTAAATGCTGCTGAGGAACAAATGAAGGTCATCCGGGAGAGACATGAAGAAATCTCTGGAACCAGCTTCTGGAGGCAGGAGAAAGAAGATGCTTTTATCTTTTAGATAATGCAAAGGAAGCAGTTTTGTCAGCTTCACTGGGTATCTGCAGGATTTGGGGTTGGGGGAACATGGCCTCTTTTAATCTCTTACCCATCAAGCCAAGTTTGTGGAAGTGCAGAACTTCCATATATAAGTTTTATAAGAATATAAGGCTTGGGACCATGTTTACTCTTTTCTATTTGGAGGAAAGAATGGATGCCTGTCATAGCCCAGACATTCTTGCAGCTTGGACTGCATTTTAAGCCCTGGGGGCTTCTGCCATATCCATGAGAAGATTCTACAGAACGGTCCTATTCAAAATTGTACCCTGGAATTCTGCCTACGTTGACCTGTCTCATCTTACCCTCCTTGGAAATTCTCTTGACTTCATTTGGTGCTTTACTTTTTGCACCTCTCTGTGGTTGTGCACCCCTGCCCCTAGCATGTTTAAGGGCAAGACCCTTGTGCTTTTAATCATTCCTGCTCTGGAAGGCAACTTCAGCCTCCTTTTTCTTCTTTTCCCAGTCTCCCCAGGAGTATCATGGGGTTTGTTTTGGTTATGGTTCTCAGCATATACCTTTCAAGTATGTTTCTTTAGAAAACAGATCTCTTGCAGTCTCCTACATAATGTCATTCCTACAAGAGGAAGGGGAGCAAGATAGTTTTCTTTGAACCCATTCTGGAGATAGGAGACCCATCCAAGAGACTGCACCTTAATTCTCTTGCCTGCATGCAGGGTTTTACATAAACCTTACCAGGAAGAAGGATGAGATTTGGCTGTTTTTCCATTTGTGGGCCAAGTCAGTGTGAACTTTTATCCTTGGCAGTGCAGGTACTTTGACACCCTTAAAAAAAGAAAAAAATCGGAATGCTGGAATGACCAGGAGATAATTTAACTCATGTGAGAAGTGGTTACCCACTATCAAGTTCCTCTCCTTCCCGTGCAGCATTCCACTGATGGCCCATGTGAAACACATTTATTCCCAGATCCCAGAACTCCGGCCTACTTTACTCATTCATCCAGCAGGGGAAGCTAGCCTTAGCTGTTGAGCCTTTCCTTCCAGATATCTCCATAGAAGAAGATGTTTCAAATGATGCTCCCTCGCCATGGAGAAATGAACTCTGCTCAGCTCGAGGACCCCGTGACAGCTGTGTTCCTTTTGCGGGGGGACTGCCGTCTCTACCTCCTGAGTCTGTTTCTGACCGCACACCCGCTCACCAGTCTTCCCTCCATAGTGTGCACTCGAAGTTATGGTGTACCCAAGTAGGTTCTTGCCGAGCACATGGATTTTCTGTGTTTAAGCACAGGAAACAGAAAGCTGGCCTAGTTTTCTAAGGTCCAAGCCAGCCCTATAAAAAACTTGGAACCATGACGCAGCCTTTGCTGTGTTTTTGCTACCATTCCTTTTCCTTCATGGCAGTCATGACATTCCCTTTTAGGCAATTAACATAGAAACTTACCAGGATACTTTCCCTTCCTAGAGTCACCTTCTAGATGATGATGGACAATGAAAGACTTACCATCTTTGTCATGGGCTTGGCACCTTCCGTGACCCTCTGTCGAGGGCAGATGCATTCTAGTCAATGCTGGAAATAAGAAAATAGTTTTCTTCCTCTTTTCCCTGATGCTCCCTTCTACCTAGTCTATGTCTATGATGTCATGACACCTGGGAAATTAGTTCTGCTGGGGCATTTTGTAGATATTGACAGGTGAATTTCCTATTCTGTTTTCGTCTGAATGATAGTCTTTGTTCCTGTCCTTGGCTAGGAGTGTTCATCAGAGCATCCCACTTAACCTGATTTTTCTCTCTGTGGCCCTGTATGTCTGTTAACATGGCAGTCTACAAATGTTTTCGGGTTTTTTTTTTTCAGTTGTGCCCAAGTTCATTGAACCAACAAAAATAATTAGTTCTGCCCCAATATGAGCAGACTTCATTCCGTATTTTATTCTCTCACATGGCAACTCTACCAGCCCTTTTGTAGCATGTAACATTTTATCTTCTGAATGGTGACTCTTTACCTTGGACCCACTGTTAATTCACAGATGGGGAGAACCTCTCTGCATGGACCAGTGTGGACCCCACCACATCTCCCCTCTCTGTTATCCTATCTCATCCTCACTTCCTGAAAGTATCAGCCTCTGACCCAACAACTTGGCTCCTCTATAGCCTCCTCCCTCCCCAACCACAGTGCAGGCCTAACTCATATATTTCTCCTTCTTGGGATCCTTTGGGTTTGGGGGAAGGAACTGTGAAAGCTGCCATTACAGACAACAGGCTTCAGTGATGAAGAGGAAGACACTGCCTTTCAAGCATTTATGAATCCCTTAGTTTGTAAGAACCCTTGAGTTGTATAGTGCCTAATAAAAGAGAAGGTGAGATGGAGAATCACTTTCTCATTTGGGTTCTGAATTAGAGACTAAGTTTTTATAGGACATATCTTTTATGCCATGTATAGGTCACCCCCCATTTTTGGTTTATTTTTATTTTTATAAATTCTTCCTTTGGCTTCTGTCTGCCTTTGGGGGTAGACTTTTCTATTTGTTTCTTCTGTTTTGTGTTAAGCATCATTTTCTGACTTACATGATGGTGAGGGAGGGAAAGGTATAAGGGTAATAGAGTGAAAGACTTTGATGTAAGCAATCAGCCATGATGCTCAAGCCCATTGTACCATCTTATCACATTTGCTGGTACAGTGTTCTTGCATGGAAAAGAACCAAAGGTATAATGTTTTGTTGGCAGGCAGCTTGGAGATTTTGGTTTTAACCAACACTTTGAATGTATGATGAGTATTTGAGAGGATACAATTGTATGACCTGACGCTCCCACTTGTAACTGTTTGGTACTATGGCTCCTTCCTTGTGTACATTTCTCTTAAAAGTGATATTATATCTGTTTGTATGAAAAACCCAGTAACCAAGAAAAATGACTGCATGTTCCTAACTATGATATAGTAAGGAAAATGCACAATGTTTTTACTTTTCAAAGTTGCATTCTAAGGTAGTTAAGATGAAATTTATATGAAAGCATTTTTATCACAAAATAAAAAGGATTACATGTCAAGCTCTGCAGCATTGCATTTTTTGCTTTCTATTCCTGTGTCCCTGGTCTTGCAACGATATACCTGATGATGTCAGAATTTGCTGAGAGAGTAATAATTTTCTTTTCATTCTGAATCCCACAAAGCCCAGAACTAGGTATCTTTTCTTTCTTTCCCCAGCCAGATTGTGAAGAAATGCTTTTGAGGAAAAAACTTCTGTCAAACAGGAAGCATCACAAGACTGGGTCACTTTTCTGTGTACTAGTTGGTGACAAATAGACACTTGCTCAGTACAGAGTGCCTGCCAGTGGAGATGGAGAGTGTTTGCTAAAGCCAGAATTAAAAAACATAATCAAACTAATAACATTGATGGCGCTGTTACCTAAACCACATTATTCCTCAAAGTAAATTTTGTAGAGCATATATACAATTCTAAAATAGTATTTTGCCTATAAATATGTTACCCAGTTCCTTTATACATTGTACAAATCAATCAGGGAGACATTTCAACACAGATTTTTGACATTGGTGGTATTTATGGAATTAGCGGTCTTGTATCAACTTTAGCATTGAGCTTATTTCCATATCCTGTTAGCCTTTCAGGAACTTCTGAATCCCACATACGTAATTCTAAACAGTAGACATATTTGTTTAAATGACCGGAAATCTTATGATATGCTTCAGTTAAATAGTTGAAGAGGCATTATTCAGGATCTGCACAAATACATCTTAACACAACTGACAGCCCATGTTGGTTATCCAGAGAGCATTATAATTTCATATAACACACAGTTAAGCCTTCACCTTCGGCTTTGTAATGGTGTAAAAGGAAAATGAATTTGAGAGCTAAGAAATGACCAGCCAAGTCTGGTCCTCTGGAGGCTGGCATCTCAGAGCTGGACTTGCCACCTCAGACAATGTAGGAACAAACACTTGCCGGAAACCTGCTTTCATGGATCTGAGCTGCAGGCCACTAGCTCACTCACCACATCCTATACTTATAATTGCAAGCCGACAAACCTAGCCCTTGACTGTGGCAGAAAGATCCAGGCCTCTCACAACCATGAAATCCAAGGAGGGAGATCAGGGCCGGAGAGCGAGGGCTGCCACATCACATGGCTTGAACAGGAGACTTGGACACCAGGCCACAGTCAGGCCAGGGAAGGGACGGGTGCTTCCTTCAGTAGGGCAGCTCAAAAGCCTCACAGCCCAAGGAGAGGGGGCCGAGTACACCTTTCAGAATACAAGGAATACAGCAACCACACCTAATGCCCCCACACAGTCCGAGGTGTGATGGGCAGTGGAGGAACTGAGCTGGCTTACTGCCTCTGCTTCTGCAAGCTCTCCCGGTGAACACTGCTCTGGGCCAGCTCTGCGTGTGGTCGGCTCCATCTCCTTACATGCCTGACAGTGTTTGCAAAAGCCCTGAAGATAGAGTGTGTGTAAAATGTGTGAGTAGGTGAGGAAGCGTAGGGGTGTGAGTGTGTGTGAAACAGAAAATACAACTCTTCTTTTGACTTACGGCTTAGCGAAACACAGCAAAAGCATTTACAGCAGTCAAGTCCTGCCAGCCAAGTGTGGGCAAATTCCAATCGGGATAATTCAAGAAAGGCTTACTTACAAAACGACTACTTAGGAAGCATGCACGGGTGAGGTGGAGGGGAACTCCAGGAGGCAGTGTAGGAAGTGCTGGCTAGCACAGCAGAGCTATGACTACTGGGTCCAAAGGGATGAAGCCAGGAGAGGTTACTGGAACCTGTAGAGCAAGTGACCTCAAGAAAAGCTGTGACTTTTTTTTTTTTTTAAACTAACATATAATGCATTATTTGCTTTAAGGGTAAAGGTCTGTGAATCATCAGTCTTACACAATTCACAGCACTCACCATAAGAGCCGTGACTTCTGTCAAGGAGCGCAGGGAGCCCCAGGACCGTCCACAAGAAGGAAGCCAGGGAATGAGAACTCTGATCTCATTCCCCACCCAACTTCTACCCAGACACACTACTGAAGCCAAATGGAAGTCTGGAAATACAGGAGCCTGTGGAATTTGATCCACTGATATGTGTCAGCTTCCTGGGGTGGAGAACTTGGTAGAGAAGGGAAGAGAGAGTAGACCTGCGGGTGCAAACATATCCTTATCCAGAATATTCTCCCTATAGCTAGCACATTTCTAAGAAAGTTCTATGGGCAGCCTGCCATTGATGTGTCAAGGCAGGGCACACAAAGTAAAAGGAATTAGGGATCGATAATCCCTACTCAACTTTTCTCCATCTCCCAGTGTGTTTCTTCACCCCTTTGGCTTTGAGCACTCAAAATGAAGACAGTGATCAGCAGTAGAAGGGACAGATTATGGTATGTCCTCTCAGTGGAATACTACACAGAAATGAAAACAAAAACAGGCAACCATATGAAAAACTGTCATTGACATAAGGTCAAGCAACAAAAACATACATTCTGTATGATTCCATTATATACGTTCAAGAAAAATAAACCAGAGTCAAACAGGGATTAGAATACTGGGTATTCTGGGAGAAGGGTCTTGACTGAGAAGAGGGCAAGAAAAATCTTTCTGGAGTCTGAAAATATCTTGGCCTGGGTGGTAGTTGCATAAATATATACATATGTACAGTTTTGTATAAAATACACTTAGGATTTGTGCATTTTACTTAGGTAAATTGGGCTTCAATAAAACACATATATAATAACTGACAGAAATGTATATATACCCAATATAAAAGTTATATATATTTTTATATCATAAAATGTTAATTTTTATATTTGTTTCAGATGTTTAATGATGATACATATATAGCGAAGACTCCTCTATTTCCTCTTGTTCCATTCCCCCTCCTTCTCTTCTTCCCTCTTCCCCTTTCCAGTTACTTGATTTCATAAATTTGGTTTGTGGGGATTATTTTATTCTTAAAAACATCATTATGTGTGATAGCTAATCCATGAAAGAAATACATTTTCAAAAAAAAAAAAAGAAAGAAATACATTTTCAGTGCCATCGTGTAAACTGTGGGATTGCAATTATGTGAGTGGGGTGAGCCAGCTGTTGGCTAGCTGGGTAGGAGTTCTGGAGGCCAGCTAGATAATCCATCTCTGGCTGGGTCCCAGCTGTCATTTGGTACTACCTGGTGGCAGCTGTCTGCTTCAGTACAAATATCTCTGGGTTTGATTCTAGGTTCTGTTCGATGTCTGGAATTTGCAAGAACCTCACTTCAAATTACCCCCTGCTTTGTATGCCTGTTACAGAAACTTTGGGTCAGCCAAGTATGGGCTGTAGGGACCCAGCTCCTGGTTTTCTGTCATGGAATTGTCTCCTCTTTCTCTATTTTTCTCCACTTTCTCTCCTCCGTGTCACTTTCTCTGTACTCCTAGAAAACGTTTAAGAACATAGACCTGGCAGAGGATGGACACCAATCACCAATCATGTTATATCAGAATCTGTGTTACTGTGGTCATTATAGGGCTTTGCATATAAGAATTGGAAAGAAGGGAGAGAAGCTATCTACATCTGAGGTTAATAAGACAACCCAAGGAAACTTATTGAAACACTTAACCATTAGGAATTCAGTAATTCAAATGATGTCAAATTAATTCATGCAGAAACATCTGTTATAAATAAAAACCATTTGGGGGATGTATTTGAAGAGAAGATCACATTTATAACAGCAAACACACACACCAATAACCTTTAAAAATTACTACCTGCAAATATTAACGAATATACCCACTCTGGACAACTTGAGTGGTCACTGACTCCTGAACAATTACAGCTTTAACTCTGCTTCTATTCTTCCCACCTCCTGGATAAAAATCATAAATATATCCAATCACACCTGCCACCTGGATGAAATTCACTAAGATACTCACGTCTTTTAACCCATCTCCATTTCACCGAACACATGTGCCAGATGAGCCCTACCTAACACCCACTTCCACATACCCACATCTGCCCCGTGTGCAGTTTTTTCCCTGCAGCAAAGAGCAGCGATAACTCCATCTTTGTTTGATGAGCAGGGGTGCTCCTGGTGGCCTCTGACCCACAGACATCAGCAGAGGTGTGTGCTGAAACTCCAACCCAGAAAGAATCCTATTTTTACACCCTGTTATACACAGAGCACCGACTGTGACAGTAAGTGCCCAGATATTTAAGTATACCTGGAACATTCACAAGAATTGCACATAGACGAAACCATGCTAAAATCTCAGAGAATTCAAAGAATCAGTATTATTTAGGCAGGTATCTCTGGACATAGCACTATCAAATTAGAATCAGAATAAAAATGTTACCAACAGCTCTATGTGTACAAAGAATTTTAAAACTTATAAATCAGTTATTGATACAAATATAAGTTTGAAGATGTTTAGAAAGAACACAAAATACTTATCAAATAGTACCACTACTTTTTTTTAGATTTTGTCATTTATTTTATTTTTTTATTTAAGCTTTTTTAATTTAAACATATAATGTAACCCCACTGCCCTCTCCTAACCCCTCTATCCCCCCACCCCCCTCAGTTTGTTTTATGACATTAAGAGTCTCTTTTGGTTTATCTCCCTCCATATCCCATCTTGTTTCATTTTTACTTTTCCTACCACCTTAATTCCCACTCCCGTTGCATCTCCACTTCCTCATATCAGGGAGATCATGTGATAGTTGTCTTTCTCCAGTTGACTTATTTCGCTAAGCATAATACGCTCTAGTTCCATCCATGTCGTCGCAAATGGTAAGATTTCATTTCTTTTGATGGCTGCATAGTATTTCATTGTATATATATACCACTTCTTCTTTATCCATTCATCTGTTGATGGACATCTAGGTTCTTTCCATAACTTGGCTATTGTGGAAATTACTGCTATAAACTTTCGGGTACACGTGCCCCTTCGGATCACGACGTTTGTATCTTTAGGGTAAATACCCAGTAGTGCAATTGCTGGGTCATAAGGTAGCTCTATTTTCAATTTTTTGAGGAACCTCCATGCTGTTTTCCAGAGTGGTTGCACCAGCTTGCATTCCCACCAACAGTGTAGGAGGGTTCCCCTTTCTT
>RCUC01147915.1:0-22086 GCA_003697995.1 Taxidea taxus jeffersonii
TTAGGGTACAGCCATTTCAATGGGATTAGCCAAAGCAGAATCTCAGAAGAGTCCAAGAAACTGATCTCATATCCATCTCTCGAGATGGGCCCTGATAAATTCATACCAAATCAGAAGGCCTGTTTACCCACAACTAGACACATATCTAGCCTCTACTGAACTCATACTATGGTAAGGGGTTTCAGGGGTTTGGGGTATGCTGGATAGAAATATAGCCTTCTATGTTCTTGGACAAACCAATATCCAATGGGTGGACATTAAAATGAAATGTCCTGGCTGGACAAAATGACTTTCATGTCTCTTCTTGCTCAAGAACCTACATTCTCTTAATGCATGAAACAATTTATTTTAAAATTTACAAGTTGTTTTCTTGGAACATCTCATTCTATGTTGGATATTTTTTAATAAGCTGAAAATACTGTACAGTTCATTTTCACGTGGAATTTTCATTAAGGGAATAATCAAACCTCCTCATGTACCTTAAGTTGCCAGTTCTCTGCTAACAATATTCAACTTGAGAAGCTGCAATAAAGGCAAATCTGTACTCAGAGCTCTCAGAATCTTCACATAAAGATCAACTAATCGATGAAATATATCTTAAGACTTATTTTTTCAGCTATCAAACTGGCAGAAAACTGTACAAAGCTTGATATTGCCTAATGTTAATACAAAGCATGGCAAAACATGCAAAATCCTATAACATTAAAGCTCTTTAGAATGCAAAAAATAAAAATTGAAAAATTAAAAAACTCTTGGAATATAGTTGACAATATCTTTCAAAAGTGAAAATGTACTTTCACCTGGACCCATCAAGTCCACTTGCAGAAATTTATTTTATAGATGTAATCATAAACGTATATATAACAATAGAAAGTTATGTAGCATTGCTTACCATAAAAATACAATAATTAAATAGTTATGCACCATTGCTTTTAATAACAAATAACTGGAAGTAACCTAACCATCCATCAATGAGTAACCAGTGAAGTAAGTTACAGTAGATCCATACAATGAAATATTATGAAATCATTAAAAAAAGAATGAAGTAGATTTCTGTTCTGGTATGAAAAGATAATCTCAGATGAGGAAAGAGAATTTCTATAGAGCCAGGCAGCTTTTCAGCTACATAGGTAACTACTACTTAAGTTAAAAGTTTAAAATGAACAACATACAACTTCTTTTTCTTAGACACTTTGTTACGGGAATGTTGTGCAGTATTTATGAGATCATGACAGGAGTAAAATAAAACCTACTCTTCTTGGAAATCACAAATTCAAATCTTGTCACTATTACTGCCCTAGATTGTAACCCAGCTCTATTTGACTTTTAATGTACTATATTGTAATTAATCCAGGCAAAAATACAGAGTGACTGTGAGTAGGAAATGTTATATAGCCAAATCTCAAGGCTACAAATTATAAAAGAACACAAAATTCTGCCTCAAGCAGTAGTCTGTGTTAGAAGGCATCTTGTTCAAAATCCAGAAATGAATAACTTGGTATTCTGTTTATTCTGGATGATTAAAAGATCAAAACTTTTATGAACCTATTTTTGAAGCAACTGTATTAAGAAGAGAAGACTGGAGTATTTCTGGTTTGGAAACTACACCTAAGAAATAGTTGAAAACAAGTTTCTGTCATGTCTTCTAGCTTTAAAATGCTGGGATGATTATTCCTCCTCAAGTTTCAGTGGCATAGGTGGAGGTAGATGGAAACTAGATATTTTCAAAGAAAAAAAAGCAACAAAGTAATAAAGTCTATTATTTCTTCTATGATTAAACTTAAGGAGACAGAGTCTTTATTACTATGTGTCTTCCATTATGCCTAGCTCAGTGAGCAGCTTTTCAATAATCATTTGCTGATTGCCTATGAATCCCCTGCTGATCTTAGCATTTAATTCTCCATCTTTTTAGGTCTAGTAAAATCTCATGTTAGACAAGCTCTACAGGGTAGAAAATTAGTGTAGTATATTGTGGGCATTTACATTTATAGTGTTTTATTTTTTAAAAAAATCAAGAAATATCATAACAGCAAAAATCCAAAGGAAAAAATCAGTAGATCTTCTACTTTCTCACAAATCAACTTTTTATGTCTTTGTTTTATTCCAATCTTATTAAATGGGCATCTACAATTTTGCATAGCCATAATCACAGGTTGTATATGTCTTATTCTTCATGAAATATATCTTAATTTGAAATATTTGAATGTTGTTCCACTGTCTGGTCCTAAATATTTAAACAGAAAATAAGTTAACAAATGCAATTAATATAGTACATTTAAAAATAAATTAAATCAACAGATTATATTAAAATGTAAAACAATAAATTAATAAATAGCATTGAAGTAAATACAAAAACACAGTTTTTTCTTTAAGTTTTTACTTAAATTCCAGTTAGTTAACATATAGGGTAATATTAGTTTCAGGTATATAATTTAGTGATTCAGCATGTACATACAACATCCAAGCTCATCACAAGATCCTTAATCTCCATCACCTATTTAACCCAACCCCCCACCCACCTGCCCTCTGGTAACCATTATTTTGTTCTCTATAGTTAAGAGTGTAAAAACACCGTGTTTCTAAAGTTTATATAAGAGGTGTCTGGCTAGCTCAGCCAGTAGAGCAGACGATTCTTGATCTTAGGATTGTGAGGTTGAGCCTCATGTTGGATGTGGAGCCTACTTAAAGTTTATATAATACATAATAGACAATTCTGGATTTTTCTCCTACAAATAATAAATGCTTTCAAATAGAGATTTTAATTACACATAAACATATTTCATTTGGTGTAAAAGTACTAATGGACAAATAGAGGGAGTGGTTTAAAAAATGGGCTGATCTACAAGGCTGAACATATTGAACTAAAGAGAAAATGAGTAAAACAATAGTCCCTTCCAACTCTAGAATTTTGCTTGTTACTATAAAGCAAGGTGACCTAAAACACCAAATGAACTGTGCCAAATCTCAAATGACTCAAAATTTCATCTACTGTACCTCAACATAATAAAGACCATATATGCCAAGCTAACATCCCACTCAATAGAGAAAGGTTGAAAGTTTTCCCTTTAACACCAGGAACAAGAAAAGGGTGGGCCATCTCACCACTTTTATTCAACATAGTAGTAGAAATCCTCGCCAAAGCAACGAGGCAATAATAGCAACAACAACAAAAACAATAATAAAAACAAAAGCCACCAGAATTGGAAAGGAAGAAGTAAAATTGTCTCTATTTATAGATTATATGGTTTTATGTATAGAAAATTATAAAATCCTAAAGACTCCACCAAAAAAACTCTTAGCTCTTATAAAAAAATTCAATAAAATTGCAAAATACAGAGCGCCTGGGTGGCTCAGTTGGTTAAGCGACTGCCTTCAGCTCAGGTCACGATCCTGGAGTCCCAGGATCAAGTCCCGCATCTACCAGCTCCACGGGGAGTCTGCTTCTCCCTCTGACCTTCTCCTCTCTCATGCTCTCTCTCTCTCTGAAATAAATAAATAAAATCTTTTAAAAAATTGCAAAATACAAAATTACCATATAAAATCTATACATTGGTATATGTGTGTTTCTACACACTAACAACAAATCATTTGAAAAAAAATTCATTTACGGGGTGCCTGGGTGGCTCAGTGGGTTAAAGCGTCTGCCTTCGGCTGGGGTCATGATCCCAGGGTCCTGGGATCCAGTCCCGCATCGGGCTCTCTGCTCAGCGGGGAGCCTGCTTCCTCCTCTCTCTCTCTGCCTGCTTCTCTGCCTACTTGTGATCTCTATTTGTCAAATAAATAAATAAAATAAGAAAATCCATTTACAATAGTATCAAAGACAATAAAATATTTAAGAATACATTTAATAAAGGAGGTAAAAGATCTCTACACTAAAAACTATAAAGCTTTGATGAAAGACACTGAAGATGACATAAATAAATGGAAATATAGGGTCCCTGTGTCTATAGATTGGAGGAGTTAATATTGTTAAAAATGTCCATGCTACCCAAAGCTATCTATAGATTCAACACAATCCCTATCAAAATTCCCATGGCATTTTTTTATCGAAGTAGAAAAAAACAATCCTAACACTTATGTAGAACCACAAAAGACTTCAAATAGCAAAAGCAATCCTGAGAAAGAAAAACAAAGTGGGAGGCATCACCCTTTCTAACTGCAAGCTATATTATAAAGTTATAATAATCACAACAGTATGGTTTAGCATAAGAACCAGCAACACAGACCAACAGAACAGAATCAAGAGTCCAGAGGTAAACCAAGCATATTCAGCCAACCAATATTCCACAAAGGAGCCAGGAATACTCATTGGAGAAAAGATGATCTTTTTGATAAATAGCACTGTGAAAACTGGATATTCATATGTAAAAGAATGAAACCAAAGCCTTATTTAACCAACTCACAAAAATTAATTCACAATGGATTAAAGACTTAAATGCAAGATCTGAAATCATAAAACTCCTAGAAAAAAAAAAAAACAGTTAAGAAGCTCCTTGATATGCATCTTTCTTAGTTATACCTAAAGCACAATTCAACATTATTAGAAACAAACAAGTGAGGCTACATCAAACTAAAAGTCTTCTGCAGAGCAAAAGAAACCATGAACAAAGTGCAAGGAAAAGCTAATGGATGGGAAACAATATTTATAAACCATATACCTTATAAGGGCTTAATATTGAAGATATAAAGAAATCAAACAGCTCAATAGCAGATAATAATTATTATTATAATAAATAATCCAACTTAAAAATGGGCAAAAACCTGAATCGACATATCTTCAAAGAAGATATTCAAGAGGCCAATAAGTACATGAAAATGTGGTCGACATTACTAATCATTAGGGCAATGGAAACCCAAAACACAATGAGATATCACCTTATGCCTCTTAGAATGGCTATCATCCAAAAGACAAGAAATAGGGGCAACTGGGTAGCTCAGTTGATTAAGCCTCTGACTCTTGATTTAGGCTCTGGTCATGATCTCAGGACCCTGAAATGAAGTCACGCGTCTGGCTCTACCCTCAGCAGGGAGTCTGACTGAGATTGTCTCCCTCTTCCTCTGCTCCTCCCTCTGCTCACTCTTTCTCTTTCTATCTAACAAACAAACAAGTAAAATATTTTTTTAAGATTTTTATTTATTTATTGGACAGGCAGAATTACAAGTAGACAGAGAGGCAGGTAGAGAGAGGAAGAGAGGCAGGCAGAGAGAGGAAGGGAAGCAGGCTCCCTGCTGAGCAGAGACCCCCCCCCCCCATTCCGGCCTTAATCCCAGGACCCTGGGATCATGACCTGAGCCAAAGGCAGAGGTTTTAACCCACTGAGCCACCCAAGTGTCCCTAAAATTTTTTAAAAAAGAAAAAGAATAACAAAAGCTGGTGAGCATGTGGAGAAAAAGGAACACTTGAGCACTATTGGTGGGGTTGTAAATTTGTACAGCTGCTATGGAAAGCAGTGCCAACATTCCTCAAAAAATTAAAAATAGAATGATGATATGATTCAGCAATTCCACTTGTGGGTATATATTCAAAGGAAACAAAAACACTATACTGAAGAGATACCTTTGCACTCATGATCACTGCAGTATTATTAATTGTATATTTATTGTGGCAGAACTAGAATTTGAAACCAAGCAATTTGACTCTATTCATATTTATTAATTACTGTGTAAATTTATATTAATTTAAAAGTTGCTAACATGTATGAAAGTCTGCAATCTGGAGAGGCATAGGGGACCAAATCAAAAAGGTATTTAGAGTTCAAGTTTAGAACCTTTCTAGTGTTTCCCTCAATCACATGCATTTTTAAAAGCAAAATCTGAGAAGCTTGAATTATAAAATTATAGTCTGAGACCGAGATTACCAGGGTTTGGATAACACAGCATGAATCTACAGTATGAACAGATAATGCTTCCTAGGGGTTTTGCAAGTGCTTCAAGCTTGCTACATTTTATGATTCCAAGAAGCATTATTTCTGCTAAACATCTTGTGGCACTGACACTGGTTACATTTACATTCATCATCTTCCTTTTTTATGAATTAGATTCCTCATCCATTTATCACAAAACTAAGAAAATTTCTGTCTGTTTTGGTAATAAAAAACTGTTGCCTGTGTGTCAAGAACTGACCAGTCTGATGACCTCTGATCTTGCTTAGCCAGTAATTAATACACATCAAGAATCCAATGAAGTGGGGAAAAAAGATGTGAGTCATCCTTGGTATAAGAAACAAATGCTTTCATGTTTATCCCCATGTTTTCTCATTGAATTAAATGGGCTTCATTCTCCAGTTATGTTGAAAAAGAAATAACTAAGAGCTTATAGAGAACTGATTATGTTTCTTTCACTCACTCACCTGATAAATATTACTTTACTATATGTACTACTATGCACCTTCTTTGGGGATTTAATAGTGAATGAAATAGACAAGTCCCCTGCTTCTTACTAACAGAGTCTTAAAATAAACAAGTCATAATTAAGTAAATCAGAGGTGCTTGGGTGGCTCAGCCCATTAAGTGTCTGACTCTTGATTTGGGCTCAGGTCACAATCTCAGGGTTGTGAGATGGAGCCCCAGGTCAGACTCTGCACCAGGCATGGGGCCTGCTTAAGATTCTCATTCCTTTCTCTCTGCCTCTCCCTACCACTCCCACTCTGCCTCTCTCTTTCTAAAATTAAAAAAAAAAAATCAAAGGCATATAGATGTAGATGAGTAAGTGAAGACATGAAATATGGCATATAACAAAGACTGGAGAATCTTTACCTGGGCTAGGCAAAGAGTTCCTCCTTATATTTTACTTTTGAGTGAGAATTGAAGAGAACAAACATGCTAGCCATGCAGAGATTGTCACTCATTCATCCATAGATCTATCAAAAATAAATTTCTATAATTTGTCAGAACATGGTAATGAAAACCATATTAAGTGATGCTCTGCCATCAAGGTTAGGAAAGGGTTTCTAGAAACAAATATTATCTTCTCCAGGATTAAGAGGTCCATCCCAAGGCAAATCTAATTACTAGACAACAGAATATTTTTCAGAGTGCATTTGCAGGTAACCCATTAAAACAGTGAAATTAATTTTATTCCTGTTCTACAGATTAAAGCTCAGTTAATTTAAGATACAGCATAAAATGGACAAAGCTACTACACTTGTTAAAATTCATTATGATAATTATAGGATAATAAGAAAAGCAACAGCTGCTCTTCAATACCATCTTTCCAAGCACTTTATTGCCCAACTGCATCTCACATTGATTCTGCCAGTTGGTATTATTAATCCATTTTACTTCCATTTTACTAGTGATAAAAGTGAGGTTCAGAGGAGCCTAAGAAAGTAAGTGGAATATGGATGGTGGGTGGAAAATCCACCATTTAACTCTAAAGTTGATGAACTACCACGACAATGTCAGGTGCCCTTAAAAGAGAGATAACTGGGGTACCTGGGTGACTTCGTCAATTGAGTGTCCCACTCCTGATTTAAGCTCAGGTGGTGAGATCCTCTGGTAGTGGGGAGTCTGCTCATTTCCCTTTTCTCTCCCTCGCCCTTTCCCCCACTCGCCTTCTCTAAAATTAACAAAAAAATGAATCAATCAATAAATGTATGTTTAAAAAATTAAAAGATAGGTAACTATGTTTTATCATAGTATTTTTGAAGGAAGAATTATTAATAGGAATTAATTAAATGGCTACCCCTGGGGAGCTTCCCCCTGCCCAACTGATGTACAGGTCAATTAATCTATTTTCTTAGAAACATATAAACCTTCCAGCACAGAATCTTACTCATGCAGGACTACCATTACTTTAAAATAAAGTAAAATCTCATATTATGACATATTGCTAGCACTTTTTTCATTTATAAAATACTTTCAAAGGCAGTTTTCTCATGTAGTTCTCAGAACGACTGTATGAAGTTGTTCTTACTATTGTTTCTCTTTTACAGATGAGGTCACTCCAGCTTACTGAAGCACAGTGATTTGCTTAAAGTCCCACAATCAATACATAGCAGAACTTGCTTTAAACCATCTCCATGGTTTGTCTAGTACTCTTTCTAAGCCATCATGTTTCTTTTCAGATAAATGACCTACTTTTGTGAGAGCCCAAAGTGTATATGAACATGAATGGGGAAAGGACAGAAGTCAGAGGATGACAATAACTATGTGTGTATGTCTGGAGATCTTACAGGACAATCTATATATGGTCATTAAAATATCACAGGAGAAAGCTAAACACTACTTTTCCCAACTCATTGCTGCCATGCTAAAAAAACATCTGCTGAATTTTGAAATAACTACTGTCAAAGAAGACTTCATTCATCTGTGAACTGGTTGGATTTTCCTACTCTATAGTGAGAGAAGTTAGTGCTGCAGGTTTGAACCACAGTATCGTAATTATGACAGAAGAGAGAGAAACAAAGGATTAGCAGAATTTAAAAGAAACATGAATATTAGTAAAGTTAGTAATTAATAAAAGCGACAAGAAACAAAATATATATTGCTCCTCTACAAGGTTTTTAGAACCTTGTAGAAATTGCCAGCTCAGGTCCCCAGAGTGAAGCCCAATGATTAAAACAGTATCAGGTATGGCAGGAACCAGCACTACATAAGTAAAGAGCTTGAACTCTGAGGTTAGGGGTAACTGGCCTTAAGCCATTAACTCTTCAAATTGCTAGCTATTTGACCTCAGGCAAATAGCTCAATCTTTCTATATCTTAGTTCCACCACGCTATAGAAATGAAATTTATACCTAATTTCTGTTTGTTTGTTTGTTTGTTTCATGAAAATGATTTTTAAAAATATCATGAACGGGGGCGCCTGGGTGGCTCAGTGGGTTAAAGCCTCTGCCTTTGGCTCAGGTCATGATCCAAGGGTATTGGGATCAAGCCCCGCATCGGGCTCTCTGCTCAGCGGGGAGCCTGCTTCCTCCTCTCTCTCTGCCTGCTTCTCTGCCTACTTGTGATCTCTGTCTGTCAAATAAATAAATAATATCTTAAAAACAAAACAAAACAAAACATCATGAACGTGCTCTGTAGCACATAGCAGGCATTTAATATGTATTTTTTTTCATTTCTCTTTTCTTTGCTCTGTGGTAATCTTTAGAATATAGAAAATAAAAATGGATGAATAATTCAAGGATATTTCCAGATGGAAAAGGTCTCTCTACTACAGCTAGTTTTTTCAGTGTACTTATTTGTTCTAAGGTCAATATGATGAAAATACAGGAAACTGAAATTACAGTCTAGAATATATGGTGTTATATTTATTCTGAATCTCTATTTTATATAAATAAGTTTTGTGCAAAACCATTCTGAGGTGTATCTGTGATAAAAGTCCAACTATATTTTGATTTTGAAAGCAGACAGCTTCAAGCCCCACTCCTCTTTGTTCTCCTCTGCCCTACATCCAGATAAGACAATAGAAGGATCAAGTACTCTCCTGCTCGAAACAGGTGGAAAAATCCAAACCACACAAAACCTGGTACTCTCACCTGGGATCCTCCACCCCAACCTCACCATCTAACTTAACATAAAACAAAGCTGTAAGCTGTCACCTATTCCCCTTAACTAATACCATCCAGGACCAGCTTAAGTGTCTGTCTACTTTCCTCAGGAAGCCCCATTATTTGAGTAAAAAACCTCTCCATACCTTGTTGTTATGTGTGTGGCACCATCAGTCTTCACACATGAACCAATTCTGAGTGATGAGGGAAGACCATACTCTCAACAGGGAAATCACAAGATAGGGTCATTTTCATAAGGCAAGTTATCCATTCTAAATTGTGTGCAAGGGGTGCCTGGGTGACTCAGTCGGTTGAGTGGTCAATTTTTTGTTTTGGCTCAGGTCATGATATTAGGGTCCTAGGATCAAGCCCAAGTAAGGCTCTGTGCTCAGCAGGAAGTCTTCTTCAGGATTTTCTCTTTCTCTCTCTCCCTCCCCGCAACTTGCTTTCTATCTAAATAAATAAATAGATAGATGAATCTTTTTAAAAAATTAAAAAAATAAAATGTGTTCAAGAAAAAATAGGTACATAAGAGTATATATGGACAAATGCATTCACCTATGTATGCAATGTATGTATATACATATATACACACACACACATATAACTGTATGTATGTGTGTGTGTTTATATTTACACCTATATGCCAAATGTGAAAGCAAAGAATACAAGTTGTCTTAGATTCTTAGAAAGCACAATGGCTGAAAGCATACTACATGATCAAGAGAATACTAAAGAGGATTTTATTATTTTAAGGTTTTATTAATTATTTGTCAGAGGGAGAGAGCACAAGCTGGGGGAGCAGCAGGCAGAGGGGGAAGCAGGCTCCCTACTAAGCAAGGAGCCCGGGCAACCCTCGATTCCAGAACTCTGGGATCATGACCTGACCCAAAGGTAGATGCTTGGCAGACTGAGCCACCCAGGCATCCTGAAAGAGGCTCTTATTCTTGATTTTAGATGGGCTATCTTTTGAGTATGACCCCAGGAAGCCTAGGTATGAATGAGAATAATTTGTGAATAAAGAATGAAATGAATGATTGCAGACCCAAGCTCTTTTTTTTTCAAAGATTTTATTTACTTATTTGACAGAGATCACAAGTAGGCAGAGAGGCAGGCAGACAGAGAGAGGGGGAAGCAGGCTCCTCACTGAGCAGAGAGCCCAATGTGGGGCTCAATCCCAGAACCCCCCAGGATTATGTCCCAAGCCAAAGGCAGAGGCTTTAACCCACCGAATCACCCAGGCACCCCGAGACCCAAGTTCTTTTAAAATCCTCACCTCTTGGGGCACCTGGGTGGCTCAGTTGCCTAAGCATCAGAGTCTTGATTTTGGCTCAGGTCATAATCTCACAGTTGTGGGATTGAGCCCCATGCTAGGCTCCATACTAAGTGTAGAGCCTGCTTGAGATTCTCTCTCTCTCTCTCTCTCTACCTCTGCCCCTACCCCCACCCCTGTGCCCATTCTCTCTCTCTCAAAATAAATAAAATCTTAAAATAAATAAAGTAAAATAAAAAAAAATATCTCTTTAGAAAACTCCACCTGGATGCCAGCACCATCACCTCTTTGATGTCAAGAATTCTTGGAATGAAATATAAAGTTCCAAACCAGGTTGTACCTTTAGTACCAGGTTTATCTTTAGTAAAGAGCTGAAGAATTTCATTTTATAAAGTTCAATGGGTAAAATACTTGCCCTCAGAACAGTAAATCCACTTTATTGAGATTCTAAATAGTGTTTAGACCAAACGTCTAGTGAAATGTGGCCTATTCAGTAGTAATGGATAAATGGCCATTGGAAATAGAGATTCCAGAATCATTTATAAATACAAAAACTCAGGGATGATCAAACTGTCATTTCAAATCAGTAGGGAAATTTCAAACCAGTAGGCAGAGGCTTTAACCCACTGAGCCACCCAGGCGCCCAGTGTGGGCGTTCTTAATAGTCAGTGTCCATGCCTTACTGTTGACAAATATTTTGAATATATTATGGAGATTAGGAATGTGAGGGTGTGTATTCAGACAGGCATGCACACATTTGATAGCTTCTTTTCTACGTTGCATGCAATAGAGAAAAACTAAACATAACAAGTAATTATTAATAAAGAAATTTATAAGAAAATCATTCAAAATTTATATTTGGGAATATTATGCATCTGCTAAAATCACTATAATCATCTATATTTATGTGACTACATATGTACAAGAGAAATGCGTGGGAATATGGAAACAGACACTGTTAAGAGTCTGAAGACTAGGGGCGCCTAGGTGGCTCAGTGGTTAAAGCCTCTGCCTTCAGCTCAGGTCATGATCTCAGGGTCCTGGGATTGAGCCCCGCATCAGGCTCTCTGTCAGCAGGGAGCCTGCATGCCCCTTCTCCCTGCCTGCCTCCCTACCTACTTGTGATCTCTGTCTGTCAAATAAATAAATAAAATCTTAAAAAAAAAAAGAGTCTGAAGACTAGGACTGTGTATATGGAAAACACTAGTTATATGGGTCTATTGTAGTTGAATGTTTAGTTTTTATACATAGGTCTGTATAGCAAATGGTGTTTTAATATGTAGATTATATGCTCTAAAACGTATTGTATATGCCATTTAACTATTGTTACTTCAGTAAAAATTGTAACTAAGCAGATCATGAGTTCAGTACTCTACAGAAAGAGTATGAACTGCTTTAGAAATAACAATGTATGTCTTTAAAAGTGAAGCTGTAGGGAAGACTCTAGAATCAAACCCTTTGCTAAATTAACCAAGCTTAAATTCTAGACTCTCCTCCAGTTGTTACAGGAGATGCAATTTCTGTATTTAACTACACAAGACTACTCACTGCTCAGGAATAGATTATACACACTCTAGCCTCAGTGCTCTGTTTAGAATACTCCTTGATCATGAAAGTTTCCTCTCACCTCCACTCTTATCTTTTTGTGTGTGTTATGCATAATGCTAACCATTCTAGTTACAGCTCAAATATCATCATCTCTGTAGATTTCCCAGATACTCCCTGGGCAGTTGATTCTCTGTCCACTGTGCCTTATATTACTTTTTAAATTAAGCATATACGATCTCAGGTTATAGGTTTTCGGGTGTGTGTGTGTGTGTGTGTGTGTGTGTGTGTTTTCTGGGCATCTTTCTCCAATACTTGTCTCTGACATCCTTTACGGAGACAAATGTCCTATTTGCTTTTGTATCTCCAGAACATAACCAAATACATCAAAAGTAGGAAGGGCTTAAAAGATTTTGTTGAATTACATTTATTGCAATTCAGTAATAATGTACTCTACAAAGTGCTCTAAATTTGATTATATATATGTACTTTAAACTATATTCAAGAGCAAGATATTTGAATTCCACATCACAAACAGCACTCCAGTATAGTTTATAACCTCAAAAATATAGTAAAGTAAAATTAAATAAAGAATGTAAATAATTCACTTATAGGTCTTTGAAAATCTACAAAGAACTGACATTATTTATATGTATTTTACATATATGCACATATTATTTATATTATGCATTTAATATAAATGTTTTTATTATATATAGATATATATTCACTAAACTATTTTTAATTAATCTTCTTTATGCTATACATTTTATATTACTACAAACCATAAATTAATTAGCACTTGTAATGATGGTGGTTGCTGCTATACAGTTACATGCACTATTAAATGGATATCTGAAAGTTTAAGTAATAAACTCCTCTATTTTTTGATAGAGCAGGAGCAAGAGAAAGGAAGAACAGAGAGAGAGAGACTTTTAAAAATAGTTCAAAATGGATTTTATTATAATCCAAATTTTCTTACTAAATTTCTATTATCAGAGTCCTCTATGCTTAATTTTTAAGTGCCTAATTAATTCACATAATCATAGGAAATAGGCTAATAATAAAGGCTCTACTATTATGCTATCCACATAAAGTAATAGATTTAATGTTGGCCACCATCAACCAGATGGTTTTTTCCTCCCATTTTCTAATCTTAAAGAGTTGACATGACAATATTTCATTAATAACATATATACATAATGTGAAATATTTCATTAATAATGAATTATATTGATTATATGCTCAAATGATTATAATTCAAATGTGCTGGGTTATATTAAATACATTGTTAAAATTAATCTCACCTGGTTCTTTAACTTTTTTAAATGAGACTATAAGATAATTTAAGTTTGCATGTATAGCCTATACTTGTGGCTTATTTTATGTGTCACTTGGACAATAGAACACTTTTGAGACAACACTCAAGCGATCTGACCTCTCCTGGAACTTGATATTTCTTACAGGACTAGGGTGACCATCTCCTCCAGTCTGCTCAGGCTGAGGGGCTTCCTGGGATGGCAGACTTTGGGTGGTAAAATAGCACAGTCCCAGGCAAACCAAAGCAATTGATCACTTCATACAAATACCTTTTTATCATGGTAAATTAAGTCTGGTATCTTTATCTAGAGGTTCCACAGGTGTTTAACAATTAACAAGTCCCAAAACTGACTTGCTCATCTTTTCCAACTCCAATCTCATGATTTCAAAACTCAGTTAATGGTGTCACTATCCACCTCATCATAAATTAAGAAGAAAACGTAAAACAAAAACAAATGCAAACCCTCAGGATTACCTTTGATCTTTATGTCAACACTAATATCTTAACAGTCATGAAATTTGATTAATACTTCTTATGTCTTATATCAATTCATCCTTTCCATTTCTACACCTGTGCCTTCTTTCAGTTACTCATCATCAATTAGCAAGTTGTGGGAAAAGATAAGTTTGTTAGGCTTTCATACATGTTAAGTTTCAGGTGTTAGTGTGGGGCTCAAGTGGGGACCTGTGGCTAACTGTTGGGTGTGTTTCTTCAAGTTGATAGACAGTTGTTGCCCATGAAATAAATGCCACAATTGTTCTAATTTTCCTATGATGACATTAGCAAATTTCCAGAAAATAGATGTGTGACTGATAAGCACATAGATGTCAGTGGAACTTACCAGACAGGATTACAGTATTATTAAAAAGATATAACCAGGGACGCCTGGGTGGCTCAGTTGGTTAAGCGGCTGCCTTCGGCTCAGGTCATGATCCCAGCGTCCTGGGATCGAGTCCCACATTGGGCTCCTTGCTTGGCAGGGAGCTTGCTTCTCCCTCTGCCTCTGCCTGCCTCTCTGTCTGCCTGTGCTCGCTCTCTCTCTCTCTAACAACAACAACAACAAAAAAAAAAATCTAAAAAAAAAAAAAAAAAAGATATAACCAGAGGAAAACCTAGAGTTCTCATCCAAGATGATGGATCTCATCCAAGATGATGGGCTGAAAACAAGGATATGCTTCTCTTTTCTAAGACACTCTTAAAGTGTAAAATATTAATAATATTAATAATGAAAAAATAGGAATGAGGCTATAAAGTGATGATTCAATAAAACTCTGAAACTGAAAAATTAATGAAGTGTTGACTGATAATTCACATTAGTCTAGAAGACACGCAGAATGAACTAGAGACAAGGTGGAAGCCAGAAGGTCCAAAAGACCACTTGAGTCTGGCCTATTGTGGAAGACAAGGGAGAAGCTATTGACAGAAAAATGGTTGTTTATTTGCCCTTTTTTTAATTGTATTTGTTTCTCTGTCATTTAAGGTTTAGGTAGAAGTCCTTGGATTTACTCTACTTCTTTTGTAATGTTCCTTTGCCCAATATCTTAGTAAATCCTTAATGCCCTGATTTATCAATGTGGTTATGAAATAATTTCAAATATCAGAAACTCATTTAGGTAAAAGAGAAAGATCCCTTTATTATCTAGCACTAGACAGACCTATGCTTTTCAAGGTTTTGAACATGAATACAAAAGAGCCAAAAGATTAAATGATATTTTAATCAAGAAGCATTTTGAACTTATTATTTAAAAACAGACATCTTAAATTTCTTACTAGTGTGGCTCAAATAAACTATGTTAAATTTGGGTGAAAAAACTTGAATTCAACCAAACACTGTCTATGTCTGTTTAGCTTTGGTTGAATCTTTGCTCTGACAGATTTCCTCTTCTCAACTATGTACATGGCCATAGGGTACACATTGCAGACATAAATCTTTGTCCCATCCAAAAATCTAAGTTTGGACAATCTTAAAGACAAAGCAGACAGTTCAGAGAGGATGAAATAATCACCCCTTCAAGTAAGTGAACCCTTTCTAACTTTGCTGTTAATCCTCAAAGCTGCCCGCAGTGGTTCCACTTCTTTGTCCTCTCCTAGAGGTATTTACATTGTTGCTGAATTTCCACTAGCTTTTTGTGAGAACAGAAACAGTTCAGTTCCTACCTTTCACACTTTCACCTAAAGAGAGTGCTTTTAATACCGTGGAAAGAGCCCTCCAGGCGAAGTAAATGGTAAGTACCGAGCTCTTGTAAGCAGAGTTTCCTTGCTTTGGTCAAGGAGGAGCTTGGAGACTAAGGGGGTGGGAACGGAGGAATCAAGTGACCGGTAAATTATGTAAGACAACTAACAGAGGGACCAGGTACTATATGGATGTAGTATTATTAGAGTTAGACTCTATTCTGTGTGAGACAGGAAGCTACTGGAAGGTTTTAAGAGGAGAAGTAACACAACTTGACATCATTTGAACACAATCCCAATGTTTGCTGTGTAACAGGCATAAGAGGGTGTGACCATTGGAAGTACAGAGACCCTTAGGAAGTTATAGCAGTAACAGGTAACAGATGACGTGGTTTAAGGTGGATTTAGAAAAGTCAGTGTAATTTTCCGAGGTCACTTGTTGATGAATAAAATGTGGCAAATGCAGGGAAAAAGGAAAAAAAAATTCAACTCCAATGTTTTGGGGGTAAACACTGCTGATCTCGATAACAGCATTTTTATCAACTGATTAATTTTTAACCCACTTTACTGAGATATGATTAATATTCAAAGGCTACAAATTAATGTATATGACTTAATGAATTTGAAGTATATGTCCATGAAATAATCACCACAATCTATGCCATAAACATAGCCATCATCACCAAATTTCCTTCTACCTTCTTTATTATCGGTATTATGATGATGATGATGATGATGTGATAAGAACACTTAACAAATGATCTACCAGTTTTAATGGAGTGGGGTGGGTTCAGGAATGAATAGAAGAGCAAGTAGAGATCACGAATATGGACAACTATTCAGAGTTAGAAAGAAGAACAGATGGAGAAAGTGGTAGCTAGGCAGAAATACAGATTAGGGGAAGGGTTTTGTAAACTTATACTGTTCGTGTATAGTGATGGTGATGAATGAGTAAGTACAGAAGAAAAAAATCAGTGATTATAAAAAGAGAAGAATAATTTTTTAAAGATTTTATTTATTTCACAAAGAGAGAGAGATCACAAGTAGGCAGAGAGGCAGGCAGAGAGAGAGGAGGAAGCAGGCTCCCTGCAGAGCAGAGAGCCCGATGAGGGGCTCAATAACAGGACCCTGAGATCATGACCCGAGCCAAGGGCAGAGGCTTAACCCACTGAGCCACCCAGGCACCCCGAGGAGAATAACGCTTAACACAAAGTCCTTGAATAGGCAAGAAGACTAGGAAAAAATATATGGTGAAGGGATGTTTTTATACTCATGGAAGTATATCCATCAAACATCAAGAATAAAGCAGAATATAAGGGCACAAATTAAAGCAGCTTGGTAGATTTGGTGTTGGATGTGTGGGGAAATTCTTTTCTGATTACACTATTCTCTGAAAGAATGAGAACTGGGGGGGGGGGAGGGCGTATAGGACATTTGAGGAGGAAAGATGGAAATAAATGTCAGGGGATGGAGAGGGTAAACTTACCAGCTTAAATAGTAGAATTGATGAAATCCAAAGAGGACTCATATGGTCATAAATTTAAATTGAGACAAGTTAGAGCCCTTGTGTATTTCTCTATACTTATGGGAAAAGAGTAGAGAGATATTAGTATTGAACCTAATTTGGAAGTGCATTTAGGTGAGTTTTCAGATAGAGATAGAGGCAAGGGAGTTAGGACAATAAGCAAATAAGTTACTGAATCTAAGGCAGGAAAGGAGTGACATAAGAATATGAGGTAGATGATAGGCAGTGGTGGGTCAATAAATAAAATGTGCCAGTTGGGCTATTTAAAGTAGGTATTTTGGGGCACCTGGGTGGCTCAGTGGGTTAAAGCCTTTGCCTTCAGCTCAGGTCATGATCCCAGGGTCCTGGGATCGAGCCCTGCGTCGGGCTCTCTGCTCAGCGGGGAGCCTGCTTTCCCCTCTCTCTCTTCTCTCTGCCTGCCTCTCTGCCTACTTGTGATCTCTGTCTGTCAAATAAATAAATAAAATATTAAAAAAAATAAAGTAGGTATTTTAAGTTGGGCTATTCGAGTGAGTAAAATGGTAAGACAGTAAACAGTCCTTGGAAAATGAGATGCGTTATGATTTGGGGAGGTATGAAATTACTGGAAAGAAAAAAATAAGGCTATGATAGTGTTAGGAGAGAGGATTGAGAGAAGATTCCAGGAGATGGAATACTTAAAAATGTGAGAAGCCAGAGAATGAGAGAGAGAGAGAGAGAGATGGAAAAGGAATTATTAGGAATTGAAGGAGAATGCCACACAAAGTATCTAGGAACAAGGTGAGTGGCATAGCAGGTGACAGTATCCAATGAAATAAGCTTCAAATGTAGATGTTAAGGAGGAGAGAATAATAGTGATAGGCAAATGTTAGGTAAGGATCTAGATGACACATTCCTTGGAATGAGAGACTCTAAATTTGTACTAGTATGTGGTATAGTGTTCCCAGAGGACAGTCAGAATTTCTGTTAGAGTGAGAAAGTTGAGACATTCAAATCAAATATTAGAAAAGAGTTAATTTTGCTGAAGCCACATTATGTGTTCCAGGGGTCACAGAAGAAAGGTTTGGGGCATCAGGAGATGGGATTAGAGAAAGAGTTTACAGAGATGAATGAAGCATAAACTATGAGTATTGAATTTTCCAGGGCTACTGAGGTTAGCACAGAAATAAGGAGGAATGAATTCACCCCGAAACTCTCTTACAAGAGGTCAATGATTATTCTAATTTTAGCCTCCTTCCTGGAACTGGTCTCTTAGACAGATTGTGATGGCCATTTGCATAATAGTGGTAGGGAGAATGGGAAATCCTGCCAAAATTTGCAGAACTCTATTGGTTCCTTTTTTAAACCTGCCAACAGCAGTGTCAGTGCCAGGCAATTAAAATATTTCTCAACATATCAAACCTATAAATACAGAGAACAAATGGATGGTTGCCAGAGGGAAGGGGATTGGAGAAATGGGCAAAATGGGTGAAGGGTAGTGGGAAATATGGGCTTCCTGTTACAGAATGAGTAAGTAACAGGAATAAAGGTAAAGCACAGGGAGTATGATGATACTGTAATAGCGTTGCATGGGACAGATGGTAGCTATACTTCTGGTGAGCACAGTGCAATGTATAGAGATGTTGAATCACTATGTGTACACCTGAAACGAATGTAACAATGTGTGTCAACTAAACTTAAATTAATATTATAGATTGTGAAGATGGTTAAAAAATTCTCAACAGCAGAGTTATGAAATAGTTACTATATTTATATTTTGTGTATATTTTAAATAATTGGTTAAAATGTTTCAAATATTTTTCTGTTAAATAATGAGCCTCTCTGTAAGTATAATTTCATGTAAGAATTTTTATTTTTTTTTTTTTAAGATTTTATTTATACATTTGCCAGAAAGAGAGAGAGCACAAGCAGGGGAGTAGAAGAGGGAGAAGCAGGCTTCTGGCTGAGCAGGGAGCTCAGTGCAGGACTCAATCCCAGGACGCTGGGATCATGACCTGAGCCAAAGACAGCTGCTTAACTGACTGACATTTGCCTGTCCTATGAGATAATTCAATCTAGTGTTTCTTGGCAGGAACAATGGGAAGCACTTTCTTTCCTATTTTCATTATTTCTAGATCTTTCTCATCATTTGAATTGGGTAGAAACAAGTAAGACTGCATCTCACCTAAAACTGGAAATATAAATCACTTAGAGCATTGTATATAATGAAAATTAAAAGACACATACAAGACATTATGCATATACTAGATCAGATATTATCAACATGTGCTCTATGGACCACCCTCTCCAACAGAACCATTGGGGATACTTATTTAGCATGTAGAAGTGCCTATGCCTCAGAGCACCTTCTGAATCATGTTCTCAATGTGTAGGATCCTAAGTCTAACTGTGACAGATAGATAGATACATAGATACACAAATATATATTTAGTACATATATGTATATATATATATACATATATATAATAAAGACTAAAATGTGATAATAATTGTAGTTTCAGAGTGAGTAGGATTTGGAAAACAGAAAGATCACACACTTATTTTAACAATAATCAGGGAAAACTGCTTTGACTAGGAGTACACATAATATGACTTTTTATTCTTACTATATGCTGTGTTAAGCAATGTCTTAAACTGGGCTCCATCCAAACCCTAGACTCAAGGCAAGAATTCAAGTACAAATAGTTTAGTTTAACAGTGAAGGAAACATGAGTTGGGGAGAACAAAGTGTGGTAATTCTGTACCACATCAACTATGCTTCCTACAGTCATCTTACCTATATGGTTTCAGGTTAAAGTTGGCCACAAGGTAAATGTGCACAAGATTGGCAAGGCAGACGCGAAGCAGCAGCTGCCATGCTTGGGAGGTCCGGGGAGAGTGCCTGAGCTTTCTGTGGCTCCACCATCTTTCATTGATCTTCTGGAGACCAGGGCTGCAGCTCCTCCCTATCCCGCAATACCCTTTCTCTAGGCTTATTGAGTCCCTGACAGCACATGAGCAGTTGTGTGGCAAATAGTTCCAGCCTTTTCTACACATCATCTGAGTCCCTGTGGTCAGAGGCTGAGAGACAAAAGTCTCTCCTGTCTGTTTTCATGGACGCCAATCTGCATCCTTCCCTCATTCCACAGCAAGCTTTTTTTCCTGACTCCCAAGCCTGGAAACAACCTGGAACAACTTCCAGTCCCCCACACAGTGCAGAGGCAATAGCCTTTCACAGGCTTTTTGACTGTCTCTCACAACGGTATAAACTCTAATCTGCAAATAAATCCCTTATTTCATATCTTTCATGGTGATCCCATCTTTTTAATCAAACCCTAAATGACAAAAGAGAGAAGGGCAGAAAACCAGGAGGAAGTTATCAAACAAGTTGTTACTATATTTGACTAGAATTCAGTCCCCTTGGAAACTCTGGGAACCATACAGAACATATGTCTTAGAGTTATTCCACTCTATCAGGGAGAAAAAGCTGAAATGTTCATTAACCTACTTCTGCCAGCCATTGAGATTAGTAGCTGCTCTCGAGGAATAATTCTTCAGGTCTTATAATCTGGCGTATTTATGAGCAAAGGAGGCTCAAGTGGCCAGATAAAGCCCTCCAGTAAAGAGACACAATGGAAGTTAGGTGACCCAAACAGAAACCATGGGGGCCAACAGGAGGTATCAGTCACTGATAGAATCACTTATGAGAACTTTATACGAATTAGCCCTTTATCCTCATAGGAACTCTAAAAGGTATTCCATGTTATTTACACTTGCCTTATGCAGTTAAAAAAAAAAAAAAAAGAGCTTTAGGTAGCTTAGGTGAAGTTCTCAAAATCATGAGGTAATAACTGGAGGAGCTAGGATTTAAATCCAGATGCAAATTATTTCAAAGTCTATGCTTTTAATGGCTATGATAGCTCACAGATCTAAGTTCAGTTTTTTCAATTATTTATAGCCATAGTCATGGTTCTGCCCAGTTAAGGCAGAGAATGGTTTCCCTTCTAGTGTGTATCTCAGGCACGTTTAGGTTGCTTAATTCCTCTGATCCTATCTGTATTATAGGATCTCATTCTAATTTATGTGTGGCTCAGTTGAGGATTTGCCTAACAAGATCCAGTAAAAAGGGGACCTAGAAAATCAACCAATATATAAAGAGCATGAAATTTGTTTAGAAAAAAAAAAAAAAAGATTTCTTTTATATCTTTCCTTTTTTTTTTTTTTTTTTTTCTTTTTTTAACCATAGACTCCAACTGCAGTTTGGAAACAAATAGAAGAGAGCCAGACTTACACTGTAGCACTAAAGTAATGGAAAAAAGTAATCATAGTGAAGAAAAGGTGCAGCAACAGAGAGAATTTGTAGGGACTATTGAACTCTAAGTTAATTCAGCAAGTGAAACTATATACAATCATCAATTAAGATAGGAACTAAAAATAGAGACAGTTCAAATAAATGGGTATAGAGAATGGATGGGGAGCAGATGTTGAAGCGACCCCCGGTGTCTGGGCCTGCTTCTCACCTAACTTCTCCCTAGTTCTACCTGACACTCTCTGGTCTTACTTTATTAAAAGCTTGAAGATTCATCAGCCTACTAAACTCTCTTTTGTCTTCAAACCTCTTTACATATTGATCTCTTTCCCTGTAGAACACTTTCCTCTACTATTCCAACATACCTAACAAGAAAATGTTGAATGATTCTCTCCTAATATCAGGAACAAGGGAAAGATCCCTAATATCATGCTTTCTATTTAATCATGTGCTCGAGATTCTAGTCAGTGCAAAAAGACACAGCAAAAAAAAAA